>PVKS010002692.1:0-114441 GCA_004027875.1 Aplodontia rufa | reverse complement strand
AGATATCTATAGTACTCCCTCTATGATTCCTCTTCTGTACTTAATAACATTATATATTCTTAATGGAGATGGGAGAGATCTAGATTGAGACCTCTTGTAAGTATGATGTCCACAGTCTTTGTGCTAATTCTCTCTACTTTTGTTCTGTAAGAGTGAATGACCATTAGTGGGACCCGAGGCCTCAACCAGTCATTCCCTCCTAGGGCCTGGTTGTGGCTTTTTATTCTCTCTTCTATTCTTTGTATTAAATCATTGCTGAAATCCGAGTATGGTTCGTCTTTGAAGCAAGAGGTGCTATCTCTTGGCTGTGTTAGATCAGCATTAGAATCTCTGCCCCACAAACTTGTAGTGTCCCAGTGGATTTCCAGCACCTCATGGAAGATGAAGAAATAAAAAAACAGCAACAAACAGAAGCAAACAATATAAGAATTAAACTAAATACTTGATTCCTACTATAACTTCTATGACACTTATTACCAAAGAAACAGGAATGATGGGGTCAGCAATTGCTAGGAGCAGAAACAGTGAAGAGCCATAATCTAGATCTGCCATTAAAGTAAATAGCAGGCGTCACCCACACCATCCACAGTAGTAATAACTGCAGCAACATGAATGATGGAGGCAGAAATCATATTGGTCAATTGTGTTAAAAGATCATAAAAACACAGTTTATTAAGAGAGAAGGAAAATGTGATAGGAAGCTAAGAGAAAGCAGAGGAGCTGTAGCAAGTAATGACTGTAATGAAGGAGGAGGAAAAATAAATAAAATAAACAAAGCAAGTAAAAAGAGAAGGAGAGAGCAGAAATATTGGCTATTAGAGGGGGGGAAAAGAGAGAAAGAAACAAACAAAACCAAAACAAACAAAAAGCCCTCACCTTCTAAAGACAAGACAAAGAAAAATAATTATCATTTTTAAAATGCTAAAATTGAGAAAAACAAACAAATATGCATTTGTGTGTCTATATCTATATCTCGTCATGAACCAATTAGCACAGCAAGAACACCTCCCCTCAGAAAAGACAGAAAATTAATGAAAAAATGAAAGAGCTGGGTACAGTGGCCCATGCCTATAACCCCAGTAACTCAGGAGGCTGAAGCAGGAGGACAACACGTTTGTTGTAGGCCGCTGTAAGCTAGCAAAACCCTCAGCTACAGTGAGACACTGTCTCAAAATAAAATATATAAAAAAGGGCTGGAGATATGGCTCCGTGGTAAAGCAACCCTGGGTTCAATCCCCAGATGAGAGTGAGAGGGGCGGTGGGGGTGGAGAGAGAGTGGGAAGGAGAGGAACTTTCTCCACTGTGGTCAGGGGTGATCACTGCCTATGCCTGACTGTCCTTTCCACTTCTTCTTGAACGACATACCTCTTAGAGAGACCAAGGACTGAGGTTGTTAAACCCTTACTTGTGTTTTGCTCACCCAGCTCTGTATGCCATGGCCTAAAACTGAAGCCAGATGAAATAACGTTCAGTTTCCTTTCTCATCAGAATAAGGTAAGATAGAATATGAGATACTGTCAATTGGAGTTTTGTCTGGTGAGACCAGATCAATGCACTCCTAGGGTAGGGTTGCTGAAGAGTTCTTCCAGGAGAGTTCCAGTGGCTGAGGCTTAACTGTAATCAGGCACTTAGGACTTTGTTGGATGGTATATGCTCTGAAGAGATTAGATCAACACACAACTAGAGACAGGCACATGCTGATCTCTGTTGGGCATCTCTATCTCTATGTGTAGCTTCCAGAGAATTCTACACATAGTGCTGAAGAGCCAAATTTCCACAGCCTCCCATGCTCTGCCACTCATGAATATGGCCTTCCCAGGTTCAGTCCCTGAGTGCAGTCATACCTGACTGTTCACTATTGAATCCTTTTCAGGTGGTCACATGGGCCACCAGACTCAAAGGGAAAAGCAAGTTGGACTGCCTTCTATTCTTCTGACTTGAATCCCCCTGTTTTGCCTGTGTTCTGCTAGGCACATCATAGGTCTCATGATGAGCACTTGCTGGGACAGGACAGCAATGTTTGCCATGATCTCTGGACTCCAGCACCAGAACTGCAGCATGGCGGCCTTGGGATGGCTCCCGCCTCAAGCAGCAGCTGCTGTCCAGCCTCTGGTTCAGCTAAGTTGAGACTCCTTTTCTGTTCCACGGCATTCCCATGACAGATTTGTGCATTGTGTTTCCTGGGTTTATATTGTCCCTTCCCTCTGCAGCGAACCAGCAAATCTGCCTCTGCCACAACCAGCTTGGCTCCAATATATTCTTTCTTATCCTTTGTTAAATGCACCCAAATTTCTTAGTTTCTGTTTCTGACCGTCCAGTATTGAATTTCAACAAATTCTGACTCATCAATCTCACCGAGAAGCAGTACTCTTGCTGCTTGAGTTCCCAGCCATGGAGCACCTGGAAATGCAGTCGGTCTGTAATCTGCCATTTTGGATCTCTCTTTGTGTTTTGTTTTTATTTTTTTATAAACATAGTAAGGGTTCACTGGACTACCACCTAGGGAAGAAATTTCTGGGTTATATGGTAAGGGTACACTTAACTTCATAAGAAACTGTTGGGCTGTTTCCAAAATAGCTGTATCATTTTGGATTTTCACTAGGAATTCCAGTTGTTCTGCCAAATTGCCACCCCTAGAGAGTGTTGGTTTTTTAATTTAGCTATTCTGGTAGGTATCTCCTTGTGGTTTTAATTTGCATTTTCGTAATAAACTAAGGATTTGTTTAGTACAATTCATGTGTTCTTCCCATATACGATGAGTTATGTAAGTGTGCATCTTTGTTATGTAAATTAATCAGTGTTTATTTGGTCTCCTTTTTGTGGTGCTAAAGACACAAAAATAATTACAGCTTCGTGTTTGCCCTCAGGAACTTCTTGTCTTGCAATGTAGATAAATACATCTGCAAATGTAATGCAAGTGTTTCTGCAGGGATTCCCAGTAATATAAGATTATGAGCTTTTAGGACAAAGGAGAAGATCCTTAGAAAATATTCAGACTTTGAGGGGTCTTCGGAGTTTAATTTTGAAAGGCGTACTGGCAAAGGTGAGCCCCCACAGAAATTGGGAATTATACACTTCAGAGCTGGAAACTGACAATACTGGAAGTAAAGAGGTGTGGAAAAAATGAAGAAAGAAAAAGAAAATTGCACAGAGCGTGAGCTCAGAGGAAATTCAGGGAAGTTGCCGAATGGATGGGTGGTAGGCAAAGGAGGACAGCAAATGTAGAAATCACTTCAGTGAGGGAGGGGAGAAGATTGACTTCCTGTGCTTGTCTTATTTCACTTAGTGAATTGTCCTCCAGGTTCGTTCATGTTATGGAAAGTTACAGAATTTCATCAGTTAGAGTTGCACAGTATTCTGTAGTGTATGTATACATATTTCCTTTGTTCATTCATCCATTAATGGTCACTAACACTGATTCCACATCCTGGACATTGTGAATAATTTCACAATAAACATGAGACTGCTGGTGTTTTTTTGACATACTGATTTTATTTCCTTTGGGTCCTGCCCCATAGTGGGATAGGTGGACTACATGGCAGTGCTGTTTTTCTTTTATTGAGGAACCTCCGTACTGCTTTCCGTAATGGCGTAGATCACAAGTCCATACAAGTTTATCTGTCAGTTTAAGAAATCCAGAAAAAGAAAACAGGAAAGAAGAACATTGAGAGGGCTTAACGGAATATACAGCTGGTGCCGCATGGTCCGCTCAGCATGTAGAGAGCAGTCTCGAATGAAGCAGAAGCAACGTGGGACTCGGAGCCTCTTCTGAGGATCTTCTTCCTCAGTCTGCTTCTGTGTTGGGTTCACAGGACTGGGCAGCCCCTCAGGAAGAATGGAACACTTTTATCCAGAGCTGACTTTTGTGCCTTGACCCCCACCCTCAGCCTCAGGCTAGGTGGCAGCCAGATGGACAACATGCCTCCTTCTCCCACCACCACAGACATCATGATCTTCGATTTCAGTCGGCTGCTGGCTTACAGGATTCGGAATATGGAAAGTCCATGGGGGTATCTCCTGACATCTTCCTTACTTTAGCAATACAGATCAGGGCCAGGGTGGGACCAGGGTGGGGACCTGTCCTAAAGTCTTTTTTTTTTTTGTTAAGAGAGAAGGACAGTGAGAGAGAGGCAGAGACAGAGAGAATCGATTTTTATTGAGTTTTTCACATGGCTTTCGTTGTTGCTCCGACACTTAGTTGTGTACGTGGATGCTGGGGTTTGATCCCATGTACTTGCACATGCGCTGTAACTGCCGAGCCACTACTCCAGCCCCTGTCCTAAAATCTTAAGACCTCAATATAGAGTGCAATCTATCAATTACGAAGTGACCTGTAGTCACAGAATCTTAGTTGCTAAGTTGCAAACACAAAAGAATAATGCGCTGAAAAGTTCAAGTACTGATGGGATTGCTAGAAGTAGGGGCCCTTCCTTCATCAGGAAGGAGAGCCAGCCAGCAAGGTGAGGCACAGAGGCTGCAACCATCAAATGTTTGAGCCAGGTGGGGGTTGTACCCACAATGACGATGTCCTCGGTTCTTCCCATGAACCAGGGTCTTTGCAGTGAACAGCAAGAGAGAGTAACTTCAAGTTGCAGGAGGAAGGTATAATGTGATGCTTTTTCATGCTTTCATATATGGACACAATATTGAAATATTCTCTTATTAGCTGTTATTTATCAGGTTCTTGCTGTATGCCAGTAATACAATTTATATTAATTATGTCATATGAACGTTATATGTAAAATGATTTTATATTTATATATATATATATATATAATCAGGATTTAAAGCATTAAGCAATCTTAGCAGCTCGGGTTGTCTTCTGTCTTTTCATTATTTATGGCCTCTATCACCACAGATTAATTTAGACTATTTTTGAACTTCATACAAGTGGTATTATTTATATCCATATTATTCATTGAACATCAAGTCTGTAAGATGCGTTCTTGTTGCATATAGAAACAATTCCTTTTCATTTCCATGTAATATCCCATTGTATATACCATAGTTAACTTATCCATTCCAACTCATGTTGTTTTAGTTTGAGGATATCCTAGATAATGTTGCTATGAAGGTCCTCTGCTGGATATAAATGCAGATTTATGTTACATAATCTTTTATATGTATGTGTGTATGCATGTGTACATATTCCAAACAGGAAAGAGTAATTCATAGATTTTAATATAATTATATAATTCATACTTTAATAGGTACTTCTCTAAAATTTTTTACTGGTCCCAAAGAGTAATTATGAGATTCCTAGAAGTTCTGCATTCTTTGCACTTCTTATTGGCAATCTGTTTGAATTTAGCAGTGAGGTGTTGCTGGTTTGTACAGAGTGGAGGGATGCTGCTAAACATCCTTCCGTAGCCTAGAGGTAAAATTCCTCTCTACATTTGAATGACATGAAAACTAAGCTGGGCTGGGTGTGTGCCTCAGTGGTGCAGTGCTAGCCTACCATGTGTGCCATCCTGAGTTTGATCCTCAGCAACACACACACACACACACACACACACACACACATACACACACACAACTTAAACCAAAAATCATTTTACATTTTCGATTCATTTCTTATTCATTTGCTTGCTTTCATTTTTATTATCTCTTTTGTTTCTTTCTTCTGCTCTCTGTGAATTTGATTTGCTATTTTCCCACTAAACACCACACAGTGAAACTATCTTTGGTTGTTTATTTTTTTCTTTTATAACCTATGCATTTTAGGGTATAGTTTTCCCTATGAGGTCTGCCATAGGTGTAGTCAATAGTTTCAATGTATTGTCTTTTGCAGTTTAATATAGTTTATAATTTTAATAGTAACTTATGAACAAAAGGACTTCTTTGAAATGTGTTGCTTAATTTCAAAGTATTGGTGGATTTCCCAGTTGACTTTCTAATATTGTTTTCTAGTTTGACTCTACTGGTGTTAAAAGACCTCCTCTGTGGTTTTGGTCCTTTGAAATCTGAGACTTATTTTAAGGGCACACATATGGTCTTTTTGTTCATATTGCATGTGCACTTGATAAGAATGCATTTTTACAGTTGTCATAAGTAGTGCTCTAAGTGACTATTTGGTCAAGCAGGTTAGTATACCAACTTTCTGTCCTCAATATTACTTTTTTCTGCCTGAAATGTTAGCAATCAAGAAAAGTATAGTGAAATTTGTAATTGTCCACTTCTGCATATGTTGAAGTCAGTCTAAGTTTGCATACTTTGCAGCCATGTGATTAAATGAGTACAAGTTAGTGTTACTTTAATTTCCTAGGGCTGGATGCTATTATAGTTATTCATAAATGGAGCTTTAAAGCTTTCTTAGTTGTATTTTTCACCAATATATAATACTGTCAATTAAAAACAAGATGCAAATATGATGATATACCAGGTAGCTCCTTGTGGCTTTAATCTGCAAGTCTTTCACACATTGCAGACTTCGTCACCAAGTCACACAATGTTGGGCTCCTGCCATTCTTCCACTGGCTCACTTGAATTCTCACTTGTTGTTTTGCAAAGACCTTTTACATATTCTAGATCATGGACTTTTTGTAGGTCAGTTAATTGGCCAAGCACAGTGTCCAGGCTGTGTCTTGTTGTCTCTTGAGTCTCACGCTTCGCATTCTGTGCGGTCTACTTCCATTTTAATATGTTTAAATATATCAAATGTTTTTCATTATGGATATTTAAAAAATCTGCCATAAATGTCTTTCACGTAGTTCTTTATATTTATTACTGCTGCTATTGAAAATGATATCCTGGAAAATTAATTATTCTAAACATCTCTTGCCCACTATCTGGACTCCAGTTCTTTTTTATATTAACAGAACATTCAGCTATCTTGATATACTTATTCCCTCCATCAGGGTTTAGCCAGAAATACATAAACCATCCAGGTCTGCAAGCAAAAATTATTTTATTGAAGGACTAGAAACTTTGCAATCCCTTTAATACAAATCACTGAAGGATTAAAAAAAAAAAACAGGGTAAGGGGCAACACTAGCATTCAGCTTCAGATTTGGAAGATTTGTGAGGAAGGGCTTTCCTTGCCAGATATCAGAACATACTATAATGCCATTGTAATAAAACAGTTTAATGTTAGCATTAAAAAAGTCAAAGGAAGCAGAAAGACAGAACAGAATGCCCAGAAACAGATTCCAGTATGTATGACAACTTAAAAAATGGAACAGGCAACATTTCAATTCAGCGGAATTCTAATAAACGATGCCAGTGCAACTGGTTTTCCATCAAAAACAAAAAAAAAATAAGTTAGACATCTGCTTCATGCCACATTAACAAAACATGTATTTGGGATAAAAATAAAAATATTGTTTGAAGTTCTAAATGGAAAGTTAACACCAAAGGGCTTGATAAAGTCTCATAACTAAAATAATAAACTTGCAAAGTGTTTTAGGAAAGGCAGAGATGTCTGGCCTTATAAAATTAAACTTCCTTGTTTGTTTATATATTTTTAAAAATGGACACTACAATGCAAAAGACAAATTGTACATATGTGCTCGGTGAATGCTAAAAATACATCAACTGCTTTAGTCAACTTATTCACTGCTGTAACTGAAAGAATTCATGAGGACAGTTTATTGGGGGGGTTACAGTTTCAGGGGTCTCAGTCCACAGACAGCAGGCTCCATTCCCCAGAGCTCAAGGTGAGGCTGAACATCACGGCAGAACTTGGTTAGGGTCAGGGTTCAGGGCATTGCAATCAAGAAGCAGAGAAACACTTCTCACCAAACGTGAAATCTATACCCCAAAGGCACATCCCCAATGACCCACCTCCTCCAGACACACCCTACCTGCCTTCTGTTGCCACCCAGTTAATCCCAATCAGGGGGTGACTCACTGATTGGGTCAAGGCTTTCATAACCCGATCCTTTCACCTCTAGACCTTCTTGCATTGTCTCACACGTGAGCTTCCGGGGACACCTCACATCCACACCATAGCACTGACAAATCGATGATAAATTAACAGCAAAAATACACACACAAATCAGCAGGAAAAACTAGGCCAAAAAAAAAAGGCATATAGCTTCCATAATTTTCAACACAAATGAACAACAGAAACAAAAGAATGAGTGTGTTGTCTTTTTGTCAGTTACATAAATACAAGTAAAAATAAGGACTTGCTTGGTAGCACACCACTGTCATCCCAGCTACGTCAGAAGCTGAGGTAAGAGGATCACAAGTTGAAGACCAGCCTCAGCAACTTTGTGAGGACTTGTGTAAAAAAAATAATAATAATAAAAAATAAAAAAGACTGGAGATGTAGCTCAGTGGTAGGGCACCCCTGGGTTCAATTCCCAATACCGACCAACCAACAAACAAAACAAAGTACTCTTTTATATCCATTAAGTGAGAAAAAAAGTTATTTCTGATAAGGAAGTAGACAACATGAGTCCAGAACAAGCATCACTGATGTCAAGGTGAATTAGTGGGACGGATGGTTTGGAAAGCAATTTTTAAGAATCATTAAAAATTAAAAATACACATATTTTTAGTTTATGTCTCATTTATGTCTCTCCTGAGAATATAATTTATGTATATATAAATTTATATATACAACTTTATATATACATATTATTTATATATATAAATTTATTTATATATTCATATTTATATATATATATAATATATATGCATAATATATAGAAGTATATATACACTAAACCATAAGGGCATATTCACTGCAAGATTTTTAATAGGTACAAAAATTAAGATGGATAACTAAACACTATTTATGATACATCCATAATGGAAGACTACATCATTATTTTAAGAATGTCAGACTCAGGCCAAATGACTTGGAAGGATAGTCACAATCTGGTGAAGGGAAAAGAGCAAGATATAGAAAGGCAGTTTGACTGTGGCCATTCAAAAAAAATGACAAAATCTTTGCTACCTATATTCATGTTTAGATACGAACGTGCATCATCTCTCAACAGTGTAGCTGGCTTTCATGAGTCTGAAGAAGGCTATGGGGAAAGCAATTCATGGTTAGTATTAGTTAACTGGGGCAGGAAAGGGAAAGCAGGAGATTAGTTCTAAAAATTGAAGAAAACCCCCCCCAGAGTTGGTATTAAAGTATCTAAAATAAGAAATGACTTAATTATGTATGGTATATATAATACACAATCCTATATATAGAGATGGGTGGAAAGAGGATCAGTAACATACTGATTCTTGTTATCTTGGTACAGAGATATTTCAAGGGAATATTAAATGTTTTAAATATTTTGTCTTTATTTTTGGAATAAAAATATATTAACTATATTATAAGAATTTATCAAGCTAGTTTTACTGTTGAAAAATAAGGAAGAAAGAATTTTTTTGTTGTTTCCAGTTGTCCACCTAAGCTGCCCTGGTCATCTCAAAATGAACCTATAAAAGGGCATCTGTTATGATTTAGACATGAGGTGTCCCCCCAAAGCTCATGTGTGAGACAATGCTAGAATGTTCAGAGGCAAAATTATAATGTAATGGGAGTGGAAAGGTAATCAGAGCATTAATCACCTCATATGGATTAGCTGTATGGCTACTGTGGGCAGGGAGGGGTGGCAGGTAGCAGTCACTTGAGGTTTACATTTTGTCCCTGTGAGCAGAGTTCTCTCTCTGCTTTCTGCTTGTGGGGAGCTGAGCTCTCTTCCTCTGCCATGCCCTTCTCCTCTGATGGCCTGGCTCACCTTAGGCCCAGAGTTAAGGAGTCAACCGTCAATGGACTGAACCTCTGAAACCATGAGCCAAATTAAACTTTTTCTCATCCAAGTTGTTCTCGTCAGGTGTTTTGGTCACATGATGAAAACCTGACCAAAACAACACCACAGGGACCGAGAAGAGGAATGTCCATGAAGAGCAGTCCTTTACACTTGTGGCCATTTCCGTTCTCACAGGGTGGACTCGCTCACATCCTAAGCTGCTGCTCGGGTTTCGCTCTCTCGAAAGAGTTCTCCTGACCACTGCATCCATTTCCCCTATCATCAATTTTTTTATATTTATTATCTTTTTTAATTTATTTTATTCAGAAATTTATTTGTTGAACCATCAAACAAGCTTCTAATTCCCTCTTTAATTTTATGTAACATTTATTATAAGCGGTTCATTGTTCTTCTTATCCTTTAATTTGAAATAAAAATGGGGATACACTTATTTCTACTTTTATGACTTCTTCTAATAATATATTTTAAAATGCAATTCACTTTCCATACTTTCTTTTGAAAATAAATATTCGATTAAACCTGAAAATATTCCCACTAAAAATGTATTTTTTTCTCTGAAAATATGTAACTTTAGCTGTGATCTTATATGTTTTATTATGAGATTTTGAGTTCCTTAAAATTAATGCGTGCTTTATATTTTCTCCTTCTTTAATCAGGTGTTCCTTGAATATGTTGTTAAATAGAATTGTCTAATTATGTTTTCAGAGGTAGACATCACTTGTTATTGATTTCCATTTTGTGGGTGAGCATGATAAATCAGATATTGGGGCTTATAAAATATATCCTTTGAAAATGTATTAATTTTTGTGTCTAACTGTACTAATTATTTTTGCAATGCTCAAAGGACATAAAATAATGTAGATTTATATGTTAAGCTAGCAATTCTATATGACTCCATTACATTGACTAGTTGATTGTATTCTAATATTCCATTTTTTGCAATATGAATTTTTATATTGTAAAATCACTGCAATGACATTTTCCAATGGAATTTGATTTTAACAAGCTATCGCATTTCTAGAATTTTAATTCCATGCTTGCATTTTGCTGCAATGTTATTTGCTGTGTAAGGATATATGTACGTTTTTTGTAAGTCCCTGCTATGAACTGCCACATTTTATTATTATGATTATGCAATACCTTTTTTACCCTCTTCAACGAGTATGGCCTTGATTTTTCTCTGACCTGATATCACTGCTTTCTTACGTTTCATCAGATTTGTATTTGACTCCTATTATGCTTCAGTTCGATCATGAGTCCCAGTTCCAACTCACAATTAAACCTGTGTTTCCCCACAGACCCTTCACATACCCACTCCCTAAGGCCCATCAGGAGGAGGGCCATCAAACAGCTTCACTTTTTATCCTCACTGTGAATTGCAGTGAACCCCTCCAACCATGAACTTGGAGATAATACAGATTGTAAGTGGCTCCTGACTTCCTTCCAGCCAGGTTCTCAGGCAGGGGTATGTAAAAGTTCTCATCTTTGATAAGAAGTGATCCTGGTTTGCATATGACTGCTTGTGACCATTTGGGACTTCCTCAGTTCAGGCACACTTCAATGCTACAGAGAGTACTTTTTTATTGTCTTTATTTTTGTGATTCTAAGCAGCTCAGGCCTACTATACTGTATCATACATTTCATTCCATTGCTCCCAAGATGTAGCTTCATTTCCCAACAGTTGGAGTTTTTGCATCACACTTATCCCAGTATGTTGGAATATGATTGTATTTTCACTTGCTGGTCTTCTTCTTCCTTCTGTAGCTTATGCCCACCATTGAGTTTTGGTAAAAGGAGTTATTTAGTTTTCTTTGATGCGAGAGGCATTCTATTAAAATATCTTCCCTTGTTCTCATGCTATGTGTGCTTCCTTTCCAAGGAGGTTTACATAATAATTATGTTATGAATTCACAGTCACATCATTGTAGTCATTAAATATAACACGTACATGTATTTCCTGTGAGATTTTTCTTTTCTTTTTTTTTTTTAAGAGAGAAAGACAATGAGAGAAAGAGAGAAAGAGAGGGAGGAAAACAATTTTATTTATTTTTTCATGTGATCTTAGTTTCTCTGACACTTAGTTGTGTACGTGGTGCTCGGTTTTGAAGTCACGTACTTGCAGATGCCAGGCAAGCGCTGAAACCACTGCCACTGCTCCAGCCCCTTTCCTGTGTATTCTATCCGGAAATTAGTAACTCCAGTCAGATCATGAGGAAAATATCCTTATTCCTCAAAGGACTAAATATCATAAAAAATCTAAGACTGGAAATCATAATAGATGGGTAAACTTGGAGATATGGTGGAGATATGGTGACAAAATGCATGTGGCGACCTGGATCTGATCCCCAAACAAGTGAACAACATCTTACTGGGGAAACATGGTAAAATTCAAATGTAATCTGAAGTTTGCACAAAGTAAAACTATTTTCTTCTTTTTGACAAATGCTAACTAAGGTAAAGTGAACCTTAGTTGTAACACTAAGGTAAAGTGAAACTGAGGAAGAGCTTATGGGCACTATTTGAACTCTCTTTGCTAATTATTTGATATGCCTAAAACAATTACAAAATAAAAGGTTGATTTAGAAAAATCTTCTAATAAACTGAAGAGTGCAGTCTACCTCACTCAGCTCTACAGTAGGTGCATTTAATTATTTCCCCTCTAGATTCAGTGATCTAGAAAGGCAGGTATACCAGAAAGATGGGGCTGACACTTACAAATATTTGTTGAGCACCTACTGTTTACCAAGGGCATGAGAGTTCAACTACGGTATGTTACTCACATGAAGCATGACTACTGTCATGGCTAGAAGACTGTTTTCTATACACATATATCTTTGGGTTGATTACTTCTCTTCTATGTCTATAGCCACCTGAAAGATTTTTTTTTTAATTCTTAAACTAAATTTTATTTTTCTTTATAGTTTTACATGTTGAAAGGGTTGTTGCTGCACTTTCACACATGCACGCATCTTATACCCCTCTCCTCCCCCTCTGCTTCCTTCCACTCCACTCCCTTTCCCCGTACCCCACCCCGCCCAGATCCCTCTACTGCCATATTACTCCCATGTAATCCATGTTTGATGACTCTATTGTCTAAACTTACTGTTCTCTCACTCTTTCCTATATTGTACTGTAGCTTCTACATATGAGGGGAAACACTCAGCTATTGAGTTTCCTGGGTTTGGCTAATTTTCACTCAGTATAATTTTCTTTATTTCCATCCATTTACCAGCAAAGGCCATGCTTCCTTTTTTTAATAACTGAGTAGAATCACATGGTTTATATATACCACAGTTTCTTGAAAGTTGAATCCGTATATTCAGATTTTATATCTCCCACCCCTGAGTTTGACTTTTGTTCTTATTTTTGCCTGTATGTTAGTAGCTGTTTTGGGTTTCTTCAGTGACTCTCTTTAGAATAATGCAGTGAGTTTACTTCCAATATTTCGAGTAAATGGGGACAGCCTCTTAAATTGTTTCTCTGTGCAAAGACTGAGTTGTCCAAAGGACAAGGGGCACAACTGGATGCACACCTTCATCCCTGCCCTCAGTCAAGTCCAAACAGGATGGTGGTAGAACAACGGAAGACAGATAGCATCGTTTTCTTAGCCAACAAAATGTGCAAGAAACTATATTTCCCCTTCCCCTGAAAATTGATGGGAATTCAAGAATCAGGCATGATGCTGGAGTGAGAGGGTATTTGGGAAAGGAAAGAGGAGAAAAAGCCAACATTGAGCCAAGGGTCTTGCTCTCTCTTGCCTTCTTCCTTTGCAGGGACACACGTAGGGGAAGGAAATGGGCCATTAGTAACTTTGTGTTCATTCCTGACAAATTTTAGATAATTCCCGTCAGCCATGGTCCCATCATTGTTAGATGGACCCTTGGAAGTGTCCTCTGTGCTTTGGAAGTTAGAGGGGTGGATTTGGGCTGTAGCCAGACTTTCTCTGACCATCAGTGTATCCTGCCTTGGGTTGTAGCAAGACAAAACAGAATTGGCTCCAGGATGCCAAACTTCTCAGAGTTAGGTAGTTATTCATGTGTTCTTTTAGCAACCGAGTTTTTAAAAATTGTCTAAAGAAGTTGAGGTTAATTTAAAAATCTCTGACCAAATCATAGCTGTTTTCATTGTAATTACAATGCTTTCTATTGGGGAAAAAATCTTCCTAAATTCTCCTTCAGCATTATTCATTGAAAGCTTTCTTGGTTCAATATCAAAAGAATTAGATTCTCAAAATTTTCACAAAGTAGGTACTCAGAAAAAGTTAGGTGCTGATGGTCATAGAAATCCATTTATAAGTATAATATAGAGTTTGTTGTGAGATTAATGTTCACCCTGTTTTGGGTGAAATGTGACGAGAGACATGGCATGGATGGATGAGAGTGGTAAAGGATAGTGTGGATAATTTTCCAAAATATTTCAATAAAATGAAACATCTGTGAGTCATTACTTACACACACACACAAAAAAAACATGGTGTAAATACCACTATAAGCTATATAGTTACTAAAACTAAGTTCTAGCTTGCTCTTTCTATCTAGTGCATTTATATGACATGCAGATCAACTTCAGGCAGGACTGAACCATATTAAGGATAACTGCATTGTTTGACACACCGACAGCCACAGTGGCACGAGCTGGGGGATGTCTCTAAAGAGAAGCAACTTTGTTATATAGTGAGGCAGAGTTCATCTCCATAGTGACAGGTAGACACACCTGATGTCTTGAATGTTTTGCTATTCAGTAATATCTTAGTGTGGAAAATATTTCTTTTCTGAAAGTTTGTTCCTGGAGTTCATACCCTGGAACACAAGGCTTCTTCTGGTTGTGAAGTTCCTTTGAAGTGAGTCCAACCAGAAAATAAACCAAAAAAAGAAAAGAAAAGAAAAACTTGGAGGGATGGCTTGGGCCTTTGCGGTCTGTCTGCCAACAACTTTTTATTGGTTATATAAAAACTCAGGAATTGCACAAGTATTAAGAAAGAGAATAAGGGAAAACAAGCCAGAAGAAAGCACAAGGGGAACGGGTAAATTTCCTTCCAATCTTCTGTGAAAGCATCCCATGTAAGTGCATCAGGCACTGAGATGGGCTTAAGAACAACTCTCCACATTTGACAGTCCCCTGGAATTAGAGGAAAACTCTCCAGAGCAAAGTGTAGGTCGTTTGTGATTAATCTTCTGTAAGATATTTAGAATTCATGCACTCAAAATAGGAAAGCATTAAATGAAACAATTTGAAATCAAGAGAGATGGTCAAGGGGAAAATTAAAAGATGCTTTATTGTCCTGATTTTCAAATTAAAGACCTGCAGTAAGTGTATTTAAAATATGTATGACAGTAGAAAAATACCTGTTGGAATTTGAAAGCATTTAAAGAGAACAGGAAAGGAGCTTTGAAACTTAGAGGTAAACCATGAGAAGCCTAGAGGAATACAGAATACACAGACGTGCTAGAACAGATGTGTATATACATGCATTATAGATAGATGATAGATGATAAATAGATAGAAAAATGATAGATAGATAGTTTATCTCCAAGAAAGGTACAAAAGATCAGAAGTTATAAAAGAATATTACAATAAAACATTCTTGAATAAAAGAGAAAACATTCTTCTAAGTAAAATAGTTCATCAACCCAGGACAAAATGAATAAAAACAAAATTAAAGCCGAATATTTCTCAGATAATATGTTGGCCATTCATATACAAAAATATAAATCCTAAATGGAAGTGATGGAGAGGTATATTGATTGAAATAGAGCTCACATCATAGTAGCTTTATATTTTGACATTGTTCTTGCATGTCTGGAAACTTAGAAACTACAGAATTTGAGGGGGAAAGATGATGGCCCCCAAGTTCCATACCCAAGTGTTCCGTGCAAGGGTAAAGGAAAATAATTCTCAGACAGTCAGGGACTCAGAACAGATGCAATCTGTGTTCTCTTGCTGAGAAAATTACTCTAAGTCACTCCACCTGAGCAAAAGATAAATCAATATAAACAACTCAAGAATGAGGAAGTCGTGGTAATAAAGGATTGATGGTGTCCCTTTGGGCATTGTACTTCTTAGTCTGTATTGAGTTCTTTCCACTGTGTGACAAATAGGGGGGTATATGGCATGTGGCAAGCTCTTCCTTTTAAAAGGGAGAGACATCACACTTGTAGAACAGGACAAATGGCTTTGTCCCCTCCCACCAACCCCAGAGGGAGAAGCGAAGGAGAACTCTATCAGAATACTCTATTTTCTATCTGCCTGAACTGTGGCCAGCAAGGGTCTAATCAGTCAGTCCCAGGAGTGAGCCTGGATCTCAGGCTGGCTTTTTGCAACACATTTCCTAGATCTGTCTGCATCCCACTGAAATGGGAAATGAAAAAGCAAAGGATGGATTCTGTGTCTGCAATTCTTTTTAATTCTTTTTCTATAGCTTATATTTTTGTCAATCAAAAATAAGCTCTCTAGATTAAACCAATGCAATCATAACCTGGTATATTTTCATTTTTGCTTTCTCTTTCACATGTCATGAACAAATAAGTTGGACAGCTTAAACTTTATGTGAAAATTGTCCTGATATATATATAATGGAAGTCCCATTTTTTCACACCCAAGCCAAAGTTTTCTTGGATGGAATCCTTTCTAATCACTGAGAAGAATTCTTGGTAGTTAGAAAAATGCGTATTTTTATCCAAAGCACTTATATATATCATGCCAAAAGTAACTGATCTTTGATTTGAAACTTTCCTAGTATTTTCAGTCCAGCTGGGACAAACTGCCTTTTGAATGGTGCTAATGAATTCAGAAGAATTCCTTCCTAAAGAAGACACACAACCAATCAGAGGCTGTATAATTACCAGGAGATGAAAAGTCCATGCAGCAAGAACACAGTAGAAAATCCTTATGTAGTAAGTCCCCTGCAAAAAAAAAGGAAGCACCAAGTTTGCCCCTTGCCAACTGGGAAGGCATGTAGACTACTTGATCCTTTACGATTCTCCACTCTGTCTTTATTCTGTAATCATCTCATAATCACGAAAATTTGGCATTTTAATTTCATCCCTAGGGGAAAAATGTGGATGTTGGCACTCTGACAAGTATAACAGTATAAAAGGACAATTACCTTGGGCTCAGACTCTTTTTTTTTCTTTCTGCAGATTTCCAAGAAAGACATAAATTTTCAAGGTCCACACAAACAAATTGTAATGGCTTCTTACGCATAGTCTTTCACTACATTGAAAGCACCCACAATCTGTACTTAAAACTCAACTTCTTCGTCTCTTGGAAGTCTCACCACCGTGCACTCACTTTAATTCATCCCACAAAGGTGTTCTGAGCACCAGCTATGAGGCAGGCACTGTGGTGACCCACATCAAGCAGTATGAGTCAGTAGTGAAAAATGGCATCTCCGAGCACAGATAGTGTGGATTCAAATCCAGCTTCCATTTGACACCCTGTGTGACCTTGGAGGTATGCTTTGTCTTCTCTGAATCTCATTTCCTCATTTATGAGATGAGGAACACGCTAAGCCCAATTTAAGTTGTTGCAGAGATTACAGGAGAATATAAATGGAAAATGTTTAGATTATGACCATATCTACTTTTTCAGCAGTCATTTTTCACTATTTATACACCTATATTTTTTTAAATGTTAGAAGTCCATATGGAATAGCATAACTTAAAAAAAGGCACCGTTGGATCTTCTAGTAATGATTCAGCTCTCTCTTTTTTGGTCTAAACCCAAGCATCTTCAATATTCTAACAATCCATTGTCCACCCAACTGCACTCTTCTCTCACCAATATCAGATATTGGCTCCCATAAACATCGTGATCCAAAGGTTGTAAACATGTTTGATGCAATATTTAACATGGCCACAAGTCATCCTGTCATTTGCTCACGGTGCCAGGATTAGACAGTCAGCTTATACCGGGTGCATATAATACACTCCAACAGCGTGGCACACAGCTAACCCAATGGCAAAGCTATTACAATGTCCTTGAAAAACAGAATAAACAAAACAGCCATGTCACTCACCTCCAAAAGGAACTCCTCAAACACGTTATTCATGTAAGGACTGTGTTACCAGGAAGTTCTGTTACCTTGCAAGAAGGACACTTTGAACTGGGATGTGCTATATTAATGGACATTTACTTTGGGTACTTAGTAAGATAGAATTGAGGATGTGAACAAGAATGTGCTGGGACTGGCCTCAGTCGATTGTTAAATATTTGGGATTTTCACAACCAAGTTGTTGAATCTTTTCTTACCTTGAAATTGGTCATGGTGAGAATATTTGCACCATGAAAATTAGCAAATGCTACAAATTGCACCTCCACCATGGAGTCTGTTTACAAACACACATCTAAGCTTTCGTATCTCCCTCTGTGGGCATTTCTGAGCGGAGGTAGACATATTTTTACATGAAATACAGATTCTTGGCCTCTATACAAAAATCTGGTGAATTGCACCTTCTACTTCAGGCTTGGAAGGTGTATTCTGGAAGAAAGCAAATCACTCCAAAGCTGGAATATGTATTTTGAAAGAAATTATGAAAGCAAAGAACATATTCATGAAATACATTGGGGAAAGGAGATGGAAGAGAAGGTGTGGAAATGAAACCAAAAAACACATGGAAATGAAATAGGCTTCTTGCTGTGATGATAAAAGCATGCCTAGATCCTTGTCATTTGGCCAATGCTGGCCTTGGGCATGAGGAACAGCTTTGGATGGGAAGAGGGTCAAGGGACCTTCAGGGAGTGTGACGTATGCAAACATACTTTCAACACTACAAATCCAAGGTGAGAACCAGGACTTACTGCCTCTCTCCACCTAATATTTTCCCAATTCTCAGTGTAGAGAAAGCATTCAGAACATGTTTCCAGAATAGATGGATGAGTGACTAAAGAGAGTAATAATAATATGATAATATTTATAATGTGTTTAATGTTCTTGATATCCATTAACTATAAATACCAATCAGATTGTTTCAAATAAATTAGATCCCCTTATTGCTTAGTTTGGAATCATCAGTGGTTTTCCATCTCATCTAACTTCACTAAACCCAGCCCCAAGCCAGTCACCTGCCTGCTTCTTATCTCCTGCTCCTCTGCCTGTCCTGCCCTTGGCTCTGACTGCCCTTAATCTTTATTCTTGACTGTCTTGTTCCTGGCTCAAATCCTTCAGGCATTGCTCTCTCTTTTCCTTTAGACTTTGACTTGGCTCTTTGCTGGCCTCATGCAAGTCTTGGCTCAAGTGATTGACATCTCTGCTGAAAAAGTTCCCTGGCCAAAACTACTACAAAAGGAACAACCCTCAACCCGTCTGATGTTGATAGTACTTATCACTTTCTGTTATGTCTTTACTCAATTATTTGTTAATTGTGTCCATTTCATTGAGGCTCAGTGAGGCTAGGGACTTTGTCTATCTTGTGATCTATGGTTCCTTGGTGCCTGAATAGTGCCCATCACAGTAGAAATGCAATGAATTCCAGATACTTGATGAATGAATGAGTTAATGGCTTCATTTAAAAAGCAATTCAGAAGCATTTGGCCAATGAAATATAAACTAAAGGGGTATCCTGATTTACAGAGGAAATAAACAACACTACTGTTTACTTCCCTGGGCAAGCTCAGGAGTACACCATCGCTTAGTGTGACTGCTCTCCAGTTGGAGTCTCCATTTATCCTCCAGGTCCTAAATAACAGTCCCATGATATATTCATGTACATGGTGCAGGCAACTAGGATGTGACATGTCTAAAAACTAACTTAATGTATCTCCCACTCCCAGCATCATTCTTACCTGAGTTCATGACATCGGTAAGTCAGAAAACTGGGCATCACCCTGGACATGACAATTTCTTTCTCAAACTGCCACCCTTGGAGATATTCTTCTGAATTGAGAGTGACCATATAGTGTCCTTGGTAAAAATCCTCTGGTACTCATAGGTTAAACCTCAGATGCTCTAGGATGGCATCAAGGCTATGGCCCTGGCTCAGACCAGTTTTTCCAGTTTCATTCCCACCCTTGTACCTTCTGCCATTACAACTTCTTTATTCCAAGCATGCTGATTCTGACATTCTGTGTCTTGGATCTTTCAAGTTCATTGTTGCTACCCTCTTTATACCTTAGGATAAAGTTACCCTACCTCTTTCTGTCTGGTTTATGAACAATTCTTTCCCTGACTCCCACATTGGCTTCAATGGGAAGACTTTTCTGACAACCAAGAAGCTGATTTATTGGCCTTCTCTCTATATGTCCTTTGGAAAGCCTAGATGGGCTCCTGTTTCTAGCATGGTTTTCCTCTTGAAAAAGTTCCAAAGCAAGTGTTAATCTCCAGAGTACACATATTTAACCCCTATCACTGAACTGGCTGAGTATATAAGGAAATTCTTTTCAAATGCTGAGAAGAGAGGGCCAAAGGCCTAATTAATTTTTCAACACTGAAGTCTGAGTTTTACAATTTGTCCCATTTTTATGGTAATAAATTTCTCTAAAACAAGCAAGGCCTGGCGACTGGGCAAAGGGCCAGCAACTCTCACTTGGCAAAGAGTTCTCTTGACTTGGGCTATGTATATTTGGAGAACAATGCCACAGGTCAAATGTCAACATCAGCCCAATTCTCTTGTAGCAGAGAATGTGGGTCTTCCGTTTGTGCTATCTGCCAAGAGACAGCTATGGATGCGTCTCTGGCTTTCATTCTATTTTCTACAAGTATTTTGGACCTGAGTTTATTTCAAAACTTTCAAGTTCAATGCATGGACTTGTAGAACTGGTGATTTGGTAGTAATCTTTGCAGTTACTTTTTCTTTTTCTACAGCTAAGCAGATCCCAGGCCTCCTGTACCAGCTTTCAGCTCATTCTCATATTTTGCACAATCCTAGCTGATCGGAAGATACTCTAAATATCTGTAGTCCTTTCTATCTCTATTCTGGAGTAAAAAAAAAATTCAGATATCAATATTCCAAGAAATCAGACTTGAATTTGTGAGTTGCAGTTGAGAGTAGAATTAACTGCTGCTCTGTCTCTAAGGCAGGGGCTATGCACCCCTTTCCTGCTTTGGGTAGATACCTGGATTAAAATCCACGTTCGGGTGTGGGTAAATAGGGAAGACAATGCTCACTTGTACTTAGGCTGCTGGGAGAGCTTAAATTTCTTTTTTTCTCAAGTATTAGTTTTCTATTCCTGTGTAATTACAAATTTAACCTTTTAAAAAATAGCTCGGTGCACTATCTTATGGCTCCTACCTGTTAGAAGTCTGAATACAGCACAGATAGATCTCTGTTTTCGACCTCACCTGGCTAACTCAGGGTGCTGGCAGGGCTGGAGTTTGTGTCTGAGGCCTGTGATCCTCTCCCAAGCTCACTGGTTGTTGGAAGAATTCATTTCCTTGTGGTTGTTGGACTGAAATCACCATTTTCCCTGCTGGCTATTAGACAGGGGCCACTTTCAGCTCCTAGAGAGTTGGCCACATGCCTTGCCGCAGGTCCCCTCCATTTTTCAGGCCAGCAGTGATGATCTGCATCTCTCTTGTGCTTCTGTTATCTGACTTCTGTGATGCTAGAGAAAATACTCTCTTTGGGGAGTTCAAGTGAGCCAGTCAGGCTGTCAGATAACTTCTCTATCAGTTGATTCTGGACTTTGATCACATCTGCAAAATGCATTCGCACGAGCACATAAATCAGTGTTTGATTTATTGACTTGGGGTAGGGGTGTACAAACCAAGAGCTAGAAATTCTAGGAGAGGGGACATCTTAGAATTCTGATTATCACACCTTCTCAGAGAACTCAAAAACTATCTCAAAGAGAGCATTTCTTTCCTCTCGCATCCTGAGTTTTCTCTTGCATATAATTAGTACTTGTCTGCATATCTTCATCTGAAAATCCTGTTGGCTTCTTGACCACATGTTTTTATTTTGTTGTGTACGGTAGAATAGAGGAAAGAATTTGGAGAAAAAGACAAATCAGAAAGAGCAGAACCACATTGATCATAGTAAAGAATGCTGATTGTATCTGTTATAGTGGGATATCCTCACAGGGTTTTAGGCAGGCGTAATATGATCAGATGTGTTGGGAAGGTGAAGGAATAGCTGTGAAGTGCCCATGCAGAAATGTTACAGTCTTCAAGTGGAAAACAGTGGTGGCCTGCACTGTTGTCAGTGGTGCCTTCTTCACTGGTGACGCCCTCAGCATTCTCTGTTCTTCTCCTTTAGGTTGCTCATTACATTATATTGGAGCTATTGCTTAGCTTCTCTCTCACCTCCTCCTGACTGTCTTATAGCCTTGTGTTCCCCACACAGTGCCTGGCACTTAGTAGATGATCAATAAATGCTCATGGTTTAACTAATGAGTTCTCTATACCACAATGAATCTCAGCACCAGAGTCAGCCACCTCCCTTTGGAAGCCTCTGCTGGTGCTTCCTCTGCCTAATCATGATATGGATTGCTTCTCTCCCTCTTCCTCAGACTGCAACAGAACTCTCCTTATCCCCACGTTCTCAATCTTCCATCTCCTCTTCTCCCCACCCAGTGTGTGGTGCAGCCTTGGTCACACTGCCACATCTGGCCTTCCAGACCAGTCCAGGACAGGAGCTGCTACAGCTCTGAACTCGCCAGGGCAGAATATTACCTTTCGTAGAGATTTGGATCCTTTTTAGTTCCAGGATTCCAAACCCCTCAGTGGAGTGTGGTGAGTCTGGTTTAAATTGCTTCTATTCTTCCCTAATCCATCTTCATAATGCCTGCTCTTCTCTGCTGGGAAAGTCCTGTGAAAGTTACTTTACTCATGGATTGAATTGACTTCACTCAGAGTTTTCTTTCAGTCCTGTGACAGAATAAGCCAATTGCTCCTGTACCCCACCAGCGCCCTTCGAATGAGTGTCATGGGAATTGTTTGAGTTTGTAACTAAGACTGTTGTTGAACTTGCTGCTCAGCAACAATAAGACTCTCTTGGGTCCTGGTAACCAAATCCCACGTGGCCTCACTCTGTTGGTTTTGTCCTCTCTGTTCCAGTCCCTTGTGGACAATTTGTAAAATTAGAAAATTAAGAAAATTGAGACCAAAAAAGACCTGGGAAAAACTTACTAAGTAAAATCCTTCATAAAGATGGAAACTCAATGACAAATTTGCCAAGGCAATTTGAACTACAGACGCTCCTATGAGTACTATCAACAACATCCCTTCTTTCTTTTTATTTCTTGAAGCACAGAGTAGATGCTAAATGAACCTTCATTTGTTTTGCTAGATGGATGGGAAGGGGAAAGGCACCTCTGAATTGAAAGTGCCAATATATAGATAAATATATTTCACAAAAGACCAGAGAACTTTGAAACATGACTGATGCAAGATCTTCTTTACTGGAATTTTCCTTGTGTCCCTGCATCCTATTCAACTCTCCCTCCTCTGACCCTTGGATCTTATATGCCCATCCCCAGAAGTAGGAGGGATATTGTCTGAATGAGGTGGCAGATCCTCCTTTTCTTCCAGTTAATATGATCCTCTCTTCCTTGTGTGAAATATCACCTTGTAAACATTTTACTAGCAGATTTGTTTGCAAAGGAGAAATCATTTTCAGGAGAAGAGATGAAGTCCTGGTTCTGATTTTCTCCATGAATGTTCTGAATCAGCCTAAAGGATACCTATACTCAACAGGCATCAAGAATGGGAAAGAAAGGAATTTCATATAAACTCTTGTAAGGCAAAAAGCAAAGATGGGCTATATCTTCAGTGTGACCACAACTTTCACTTTAAATAAGCTTTACTTAAATCACAGTGTTTGAAATTTACATCCGGTTTCTGCCAGGCATTAAGGCTTTCTGCTTTTATGAGAAGATAGTTCCCTCTTAACTGGCTCACAGGGGACAATGGGAGGCATCTGGGCACCATGTGAGGCAGAAACACCCTTTAATGTCACCTCTCCTATGCTGAGGAGCCAGCCCTGTGCTTTGGCATGGGTCTCAACTCCACCTTCTTGGGTGCGAGCTAAAGAAATAGTGATCATAAACTGTTCTCAGTCCATGACCTCAAAAAGACTGTGAGCATTTTGAGGTGGGGGATTATATCTTATTCAATCTTGTCCCCACTGGATAGAACCATGGTACAAAGACACAGGTTGGGGGATGGGCTTTGTATGGCATACTGGAATAGGGGATACGAAAGAAAAAAGGTACAAAAATAAATTGAACTATCACTGTCCCTAAATCTTCAGCAATGCAACATGCTCGGTTTCTTCTCGAGAACGAAGCAGCAGAGCTAAGGAGCAGCTGACATAGCTAAGCCATGAAGTCTGCCCTGGCATTCTTGTCACTAGGTATATCCTGAGCTCAGAGGAGGTCACCAGATCATTGTCACCTTCCCCGCACAGGAATGAGGGCAGTAAGAGCTGTGAACCCGTGAATTACAAGGCAGAAAGCATCAGAGAGAAGTGATAATGATGTATGAAAAGTAACTGTTCATTTAGTGAACAAATTAAACACTCCACATAGTTTGTTAATTTTTGCAATTTATTCTAAGAGTTGAGGCTGAGAGATTTTGTTGACATTTTATATATCAAAGTCACATATAACTTCCATCATACAGAGCAACACCATTATTCTGTGTTACAGAGAGGTCCCCAAGTGCACACCTATTACTGAGCAATATCCTCACCTATGAACAATGGAGATGAACTTGTACGGGTATTGTAAGGACCAGGTACTATGGCAGGGACTCCTTTTGTATTCTTCTTCTTTTTTTTTTTTTTTGCTTTTTTTTTTTTTTACTCTAAGCATTGGATTTTCCAATCTATCCTATTCTCACAACAAATAACCCATATTTAATTTAGAGATGAGGAAAGGAAAACTCAAAGATTTTAAATCATTTGATCTAGATCATTGGCTTACATTCTAGCAAACCTGGTATTGGAAATTAAGTTTATCTACTTTCCAAACCCATTCTCTTTCCATCCCACCAAGCACCTGAAATAAAGAATCAATTGCATCTAAATTGCACTGTGAGTCTATATTTCCTAGTAAAGACAAAGAAAAATGCTTGGGGGATGAGAAGAAGGGAGGCTGAGAAGCCTAAAAAAGTTGGTCCTACATAACTGTTGAAATGATTATTATCAGTTTGCTGTGACCAGTGTTGAGGAACCCAAGGTGTGCTATGCAAACTAGTATTCTGCATAAACCAAAGGAAAATCAGAATGGGAATCTCAAGAGTAGAACTGAATTTAAAAACAAGAGGATCCTAAAATGAAAACAATAGTCTCCTTCTCCTCCCGTTCATCCTTCCCTTTCTTCCTCCTTCCTCCCTGTTCTTCTTCTCTGCACACTTGGTAGCTCTCCTTGAATTGCTTACATTCTCTTCTACTGCCAACACCCTCTCCTCATTTGGAAAGAGAAAAGCAGAAATGGCCACCTAATGCACCAGGCTGGTGATATGCCAGCCTTGCAGTGACAGAGGAGAGAGGCACTTTCATTCCTCCAGTATGAACACATGGTGTCTTCTAGAGTGATCTTGATGGGCCCTTTTGAATTGTAGGCTCACTCCATGTGCTACTCTCCAAAGATGAGGTCCATGATGGTGGCCCACTCTGGTGGCCTGATGCAGTGGGCAAATGTCAGCTTCCATCCTTATCAGAGCCACAGGGAATAGGAGAAAGGCTCTTTCTCAGGATGGAGGGAAACCTGCATTCATAAAAGCAGAGGGAGAGGTTCAATTGTGATGATTAACATATAAACAAAAAGAGAGGCTTTTGGATCTAACCTGAGTTCCAAGATGCAGATGTCATTCTTTTCTTCAATTCCCCAAAAACTTCTAAGCTAGGAATGATTCTCTGAAATCTCAGATTTCAGTAGCATCTTCTTAAAACCAATGGCACAATGGTGACATACAAACTGTTCAGCAGGGTGTGGAGGTCTCCTGTGGTTTGGTCAATGATGAACATGATAACATGTCACTTACTGAACATGGTGACAAACTTGGACCCTGAAGTCATAGATTGACCTGATTTGAAACCAAGACCCCTCTTTCGAGTGGTGGGATCTTAGCATGGAGCTTCAATTTCATCATTTTTCAATATGAGCATTTATCTCAAAACACTTCAGTGAAACTTAGTTAGAAAACATGTCTATAAAGAGTTGGGGGCACAGTTCTTGGCACACATTTGATACATCAGTAAAATGCAACTACTATTTTTATGTCCCTGTTGTGTCTATAGACATTTCACTTGATCTTCTTCAACAACTAAATAAAAGGGAAAGGATTGTCCCGACTTCTTACCCAAATTATAGAGTAGAGTCTTAGAAAGAGTGGACTGATTTATTCACACACTTATAACTCATCAACAGTATCCTGGGAACAGGAAATGTTCCTTAGACTTCAAACATCTAACCATGGGATCACCAATTCTTCCCAGTCAGCAGTGGACAAAATGTTGGGTCAGACTCTGATAAAGAATAAGACATTTGAAGCCAGTTCTATACCTGAATGTTCAAGGTACACTGTGGCCCAAGTGGACACTGGGAGTCACAGGGGTGTCAATCATGACTCTATCATTTCTGTCTCAGCACCCCTTGCCCTGTTCATCCTAGAAGTCTGTTCATTGTCTTGCAGATAACTCATGAGGTGGTTTTAGAACTCCTGCTGGGGCAGTCTGTTTGTACACTCCTGGGACACAATGAAGTTGCTGTCTGGTGTTATTATCTCTGTGTCATGCTGTGAGCATTTTGCAGGGTGAGTGCGTTGGGACTAGGGCCTATGCCAGAAGCTTGCACTGTCCTGTCAGAGCGCAGCTTCTCCGGGCTACCCAGTTGAGGGTAATGATGCTGCAGAAAATAATTGGTGCTTGTTGGAGTGCTGAGAATGGAGCCAGCTGCCTCTATCTTCGCTGTGTTGCCTCTCTGCCACCCCAGCCTAAATGTTCCCATCTGTGTTATTCTATTAACTGAAAAGGAAGGAATCAGCGCATGAACTTGTCACATCTTGTGACCTGTTGCACACTGAGATGGGAAGTGGTGGCAGAACAAACAGCATTCTTTTTCTCAGATCCTTTTATACTTGAGGAGGAAAATAGGAAGGTGGTATTTTCATGTTCCGACTGCATGAAAGTCACTAGCATGATCCCCAAAATTCAACAGGGCTTCTCAAGCTGCACCTTATGGGTTGTTGAGGGGAAAGGGTGGCAGAGCCTCAAAGGAAACTTCCCCTCCCTGCCAGAGCTCCAGATGGAAGACCTTCCCATGGAAATACTGCTGGATACACTTGGCGGGCGTGGAGTGCTGCCAGGAACAAGAGACTCTGGTGGGGCTGCTCTTGCTAGTTCTTATGGGAGAGTGCAAGACTGAGAGGGTGGCCAAGGCACCCATGGAATATGCCTTGGTGGAAAGGCCCTATGGGGGACTCTGCTTAAAGAATCTCATGGAACTTCTGACTACTAGCTGGTGCTTATGACTGGCTTCTCGCGCATGGATTTTTAAAGCAACATGGCAACCCGTTGAAGGTAGCTGTGGTCCATGTGTCCTTTGAGCAAGGCTTTTATAGGCATCCAAATCTGACAGGTGTTGGATGCCAATTTAAAGCAAGAAAGTACTTGGGTAGGAACTATTCAAGAGATTTGGGCTCTATCTCCATCTTTTCTGATGGTACCAATTGGTATCAGTTTGCCTTGGTCAGAAACTCAGTTAGGAAATGAGAGAAAAACAGAAAGAATATAGAAAAGAAAAAAGAAATTCTTTTTTTTTTTCCTTTTCCAAATGCAATTAAACCATATACCCTCTGCAACTGGCAGAGACTGAAAACAATCAGAGACTCTCTCTCCAGGGATAGCCGGTTGCAGGACCCATCTTACAGGTGGCCTGGTCAAAACTGAGAGTGGATTCTGAAGCTTGCAGAGAAGTTTTGCCCAGAAGAAGGGGCTCCCTGCCAAGTCGGACTGCCACCAAGAGGCATTGTCTGCTTCCTACTTCCCATGTCCTCTCAAAAAACAAGAAAAACTTTGCTCCACAAACACGGATTCCAGGATCTCAGTCCCAGTGTATGTCATGACCTCCCGAAACAATTGCCATCAGCAAGTATCCAAATATGCTGTTTTCCCCTTGATTTCCTCTGCTTTTAGAATTTGATAGCCCTTATAAGGAGACATTTTTGAGATAGTTCCAGGTACTCTGCTCTCTCCCTCACTATCACCAAGATTCTGGGAATCAGTAAAGAGGGGTGGGGTGAGGGGGTCTGAATTCAGAAGGCATCTGACCTACAGAGCTGGAGTGCAGGTGGTACATAAGTCCCTTTGAAACACTTTGCACTGAGCATTCCATTTGTGCCTGAATCTACAGATAACACCTGATTCCAAACTTTGGCCTGGATACTTCGATTGGTGGACAATGGCAACCATAGGAATGAAACAATATGGAACAGCCTGTCCACCATATTCCTGTGCCTTTTCCTTTATATAATGACCTCAATGATGAAAGGCTTCCCTAGACTCCAGGTTAAGCAGGGACTCCAACTATGTCGTGACAAGGCTATGGTGATGATTTCATGGGTGCTCACTTAGCTCTAAACCCACCGAGTTGTATACAGTGATAAGCACCACTTTTATGTGTGTCAACCATTCAAAAATATTCATTCAAAGAACGTTCACCATGCACACTATTCACAGAATACCGTGGTTGCCCTGGTAATGCATGAATCATTACAATGTATGATGGTTCGGTAAGAGTTACAGACTTAAATAAGCAAATGTTTTCAGTTGAATGTAATAAGGATATTAGATATGTACTAAGATCTTCTTATGACTGAGTCCTTAAAATATACATGTATTAGAAGTAGGTGCCATTTTTACATTTGGCTGATAAGGAGACTGAACTCCAAGAGGTTGGCTAACTTTCTCAAGAGTAACCTACTGCCAAATGATGCTTCTCTCACGCTCAGACAGACAGTCTGACTCCAGAACATGTGCTCTTTCGATGGTACTCTAGTGCCACTCTAGTGCTCTGGAGGAACTGATGAGGGAGCAGTAACTCTATCAGGGAAAGAAAAAGCAAATAATGACACACCTCCCACACTGCATTTTTTCTGTTTATTATTTGGTCCCTACATATGCGTGACCCACCCCATCTCCAGACCTCTGGCCTGAGCCACCACCGTGCCATATCACCTTCCACAGCTCATTTGCATCCGCAAGGTCAAAGCACCAAGGGGCCAACACATGCCAATCTGCATTGGTTATTTTTCCCCTGAATTTCTCTTTACCCCTAGACTTTCTAGTCAAGCAGAGGACCTGGCTTTCGTCTTGAAAAAGAACATAGAGACTACACTTATGATCTGATTTCAATGGAAAAATAGGTAATAGGCTGAAGTGTCAAAAAAAAGACATGCCCCTTCTGATGATGGGTAAGCTTCTCACAACTCAAATTCACTAACCAGATATGTGTTTATTCATTTCAGGTTACATTTTTAATCAATTAGAATATAAACTCCTTGCAGGTAAGAACAATTTCTCATTTATCACTGTAGCCACAAGATTTAGTACAATGCCTTGAAATGTGTACATTGCATGGCTGAATTCTTGCTGTTTTTTTTTAATAAAAAGAGAGAGGGACAGTAAGAGACAGAGAGAGAGAGAGAAAGAGAATCAATTTTATTCAGCTTCTCATGTGGCTTTTTGTTGCTCCAAGACTTCATTGTGTATGTGGTGCTGGATTTGAACTTGCGTATGTGTGCATGCCACGCAAACACCGTAACCACTGAGCCACCACTCCAGCCCATACCTAATGCTTGTTAATTCTTATTAATACTTAATGTAAGCCAGGCATTTTTCTAGGTCTTGTATGCAGAATTAAACAAGATAACTTACCCTTAAGAAGCTTGAAGTTTGTAGAAGCCAAAGTGCTCCTTCGAAATGTCCAATCAAATTCTGCTCTGGGGGAGGCTCTCCAACCCCTGCCTTTTAAGAAAGAGTGATGTCTGAACTCCTACCTGGTCCACAGGAGGCTCCCTGGCCTCGCCCGTGTCTGCCACTGCATGCTGCCTTTCCTCTACTGGCAGATGGGCAGGCTGCATTGGTGGTCCCCGTTCTTTTGCCTCCTTAGTCCTGCAAGCCTTACTCACCACTTTGGGTCTTTGCAATGGCTGCTGCTGCATCTCTGACTTCACCTTTGCTCATCTTCACCTGCCTGCATCCTTTGGTCATTAATTCCTCAGCCTTAATAGCAGCTCCTTAGAGCAGTCTTTCCAGATGGCCTTGCTAAAGTGGTCTTCGACTGTGTGCCAAGTACCAAATTAAAAAGAGGTGAAAAACTAAATAATTGAATAAATAAGACTCCACCTAAGGTACTGGACATTGTCTTACCTTCTCTTCCAGTTCCACAGCAGGTTAAGGTGATGAGTTTTGTTTATTTTAATTTTCTGGAATTGATTTATTATGTTTTCTATTTTACCTGTTATTGTATGCCTTTTCTGCACTGTATTCTGAGCTGTTTGTTGAAGCCCTATTTATATTGCTCAGAAATTATAGGAAGGTTTTGTTTTTAATCAATAAAGATTGGGTAAATAAACTGTATAACCTCCATAAAACACAGAATTATGCAGCTATTAAAATGCTAATATATGCCTTTACTTATTGATATGGAAAGCCTGCCGTAACACATTATTGATTTTAAAACATCTTATGTTATCTATCAGTTCACCAAAATTAAATGAATGCATTCTAAGGTATCTGAGTATTTCTTCTAGGTTGTGGGATTTGTATGTAATTTTAATTATTATTTATGACTTTTCTGTAGATTCACATGCTTGTAATTTTTACACAACATTTCACTACCTGGGAGTGAAATCTTTTTTTAAAATACTGGTGGAGAGAAAGAACGAGAGAGAGAGAGAGAAAATCAATTTTATTTAGTTTTCCATTTGGCTTTCGTTGCTCATACCTCGTTGTGTACATGGTGCTGGGGTTCAAACCCACATCCTCGCACATGCCAGACAAGCACCGTAAATATTTTAATGACAGTATTTTTGAGCCATTGCTTTGGTCTTCAGTGCTCAGTGTGCCCTGCACGCCTTCCTTACAACTTCACCTTTTCTCCAGCTCACCTTCAACAATGCCCCCCTTGGGATCCTAAGTCCAAGTCTAACACTTCTGCATTTCTGTAAAAGGGGGATGCCTGGAGATCATTTCATCTTTATTTATTTATTTAAAGTGAGAAGGACAGTGTGAGAGAGAGAGAGAGAGAGAAAGAGACAGACAAGAGAATCGATTTTTATTGAGTTTTTCACATGGCTTTCGTTGCTCTGACACTTAGTTGTGTTCGTGGATGCTGGGGTTCGAACCTGTGTACTTGTGCATGCCAGACAAGTGCTGTAACCGCCAAACCATGGCTACAGCCCCTCATCTTTATTTTTACAGAGCTTCCTTTTGCTGATAATGCCCTTCTCCACCTGCCCATCTAGGTCACACATGTGCATCTTTGAGGACTCAACTTTACACCCCTCCCTCTCTGACACCTTGCTTCAAACCTGGGCAATGACTGGGTAAAGGCTCCCCTTCTTTCTTCTCTCCTCTATCTGTGCATCCACCTGTTCAAATCCATGTCCTACCTCACAGCAGATTCCAGTAATTAATGTCAATAGTAATTGATGTAAAGCATCCATGCTCTTCAGTCTGCTTTACCACAACACTGCAAATAGAATCATTACCAATATTTGATAGCATGATACATTTAGAAGGAACTATGAATGTGGCTCAGTCATAGGGTGCTTGCCTGGCATTCATGAGGCACTGGGTTCAATTCCCAGCACTGAATACAACCTGCTGCATGGTATATTTAAGTGAATTTCCCAGTCTCATTCAGCTAGGTAGTTCCAGGACTCAGACCTAGTCAGATCAGTTGTGAATTCTACGTTCTTAAACACGAAATTTGGCTGCCTCCCCTAACATCAGAGTAAGTTTATTGTGGGCCTTTGTTTATTTATTTATTTTTGTTATCCAGGATTGAACCCAGAGGCACTTAACCGCTGAGCCACATCCCCAGCCCCTTTTTATTTTTTATTTTGAGACCAGGTCTTGCTAAGTTGCTCAGGATTTTGCTAAGTTGCTTTCAGCCTCACCTAATTGCCTAGGCTGTCTTTGAACTTGACATCCTCCTGCCTCAGCCTCCCAAACCTTACAGGCATGCACACCATGATTGGCTCTTTATTTAAATGTATGAAACCTAAGTCTCTTACCAGAAATTTAAACATAAAATTCGGTAATTAATGGACAGAGTGTTGTCCACTCAGTGGGCTGTGTGGAGCTCTCAATACCAACTAGCTAGGACTGAATCCTTGCTTCACCTCCTGTTCTTGGTGGGGCCTTGGGCAAGCTGCTTTTTTTCATGTCTCCATTGTCCTATGAAATGGGGGTACTAATAGTCCTTTTCTCACAATTCTCTTTTTTAGCATGTAGTGAAGCAACGTGGGCAAAGTGCTTGGTGTGGTCTGGAACATAACAAGTCCTCAACCAAGCATCAAGTAAGGCATAGGGTAATGTTCTTGCTATTTCCCACTCCACGTCACACTGGGACCCGTAGAAGGCAGGTAAAGCTCTGAAGGGCTTGAAGTCCCCACACAGACATATCTTACCAGACTAACAATTTTCTACTTGCTAATACTTACCTCACCCTCTCTCTTCGAATTTTTCTCTAATAATGCTCTTCTTTAATTTTAGCTTAGCATGGACCCCAGTCCTAGAAGATGGTGGGTAACTAGGGAAGTAGGGAATTGGAAGTGGGGAGGGAGATGAAATATCTTCACTGCCACTCATAGAACGTTCTCTTTTCCACCCTCTTTCCGACTAGAATACCAACCAAGAGGAGGCTGGCAACTTTCCAACTCTAACAGGGTCCTAGAGTAGGAGCCCAATTGTGTACATCCTGAATTCAGACTTGTCCGGGAAGGCCTGGAGGGTCAGCCAGGCAGGCAGGATGTGCGCCAAGGAGCCTCATGGGTGGGATTCAAGTCTGTCTGATGATTCTCTCCCCTATCTAGCCCATAGTTCTGCTAGCACGCCTATACTATTCTATTGCAGGTTTTAACCTGCACGTTGGTTCTTTATTAAATGCCCAATCCACTGAGGTATTCAAAGACATCTTCCTTATTAGTGTAGACACTAATTAGTATTCATCCAACACCCAGCAGAGGTCCTGACCCATAGGACACACATGATACACATATCTGAAATAAATGAGTGAACAAATGAATGAGTGGTAGGGAGCTGAAAGCTGACATGTGTGACCCAAGAAAGGTGTTTTCTGCATATAGAAGAGATCATTTGAACAAAACATACTTGGTGAGTAATTCGAATGGCAGTTTGGCTGATCGTCCCCTTAAGAACTTGTGAAAATATAGTGGAAGAAAAATATTCATGTGAAAATGTGATCATGAATCTCCATAAAGAAGACCAACAGTATCTAATCCTGCTGTGGGACAGGATGTGAATGTGAACAGGTGTATGCCCAGATAGAAGGACAGAGAGAGGTCAAGGCCTGACACAGGGTAACTATGGCAGAACGCTTGCTGCCATGCACGGGGCGCTGGAATCCATTCACAGTACCACAAACACACACAAAACTAAATTACACTTTTGTTTTTGTTGTTGTTTTTGGTCCTTAGGATTGAACCCAGGGGTGCTTAACGACTGAGCCATATCCCCAGCCCTTTTTGTTTTATATTTGGAGACAGAGTCTTACTAAGTTACTTAGGGCCTTGCTAAGTTACTGAACTTTGCCAGGCTTTGAATTTTCCTCCTGCCTCCGCCTCCCAAGCTTCTGGGATCACAGGTATTATTTAAGACAATTTCCCCCAATGGCTTGCAACAAGAAAACTCGGAGTAAGTTTTCTCACCAGTGTGTGACCAGTTTAAGAACTCTGAAGAACAGAAATAAAGTAAAGCTAAAACATATTCTAGAAGCCATTAGAGATGGAAGCATTCCTGAAATAAGCCAGGAGCCCATGAATTGAGTAGGAGTCCACCCAAAGTGTGGCCTGGAGAAGGGAGGAGAAGATGCTGCCTGTGATGAAAATGAATTTCAAAATTAATGTCTCTGCTCTGCACAGGCTGAATCCTGCTGGGCATGAGACTCAGTTCACTCCTTGGTGAAGTAGAGTCCACCTTGAATGGTACTGTAAGCTAAAATGACATAATCCATGCAAAGTGATCAGTACGGTTGACAATCCTGATATCATAGTAGTTATGATGATGGTGAAAATAATGTTAACAGGAGTTAAAAACATTGCAAAACTTGTCAGAAATACTTTATTTGCATCAGGGTGAGAAGATCTTGAGTAGGGTTATCCTGGTTCTGGTACATGTTAGAAGCCAGAGATTTATTGTTTAATGATGATTTTAACAATGCAAAGGCATTTTCAGATTATCATGATCAGGAGAAAAATGACCATGATGTGAGTTAATCCAATGTACCTCCGAAGTCATAGTCAACTCATTGCCCCCCCCAGTGGAAAGGCATGGACAGGATGGACGCTGGCACAGAGGATGCCAATCACCTGTTCCTTCTAGAGTAAGTTCTGTGAAGGAATTCATCAAGTGTGGAAAGATGTTCAATAGAACAAGGAACTGAAAGCAATTCCCCTCCAGCTCTCTGTGAAGGTACATGAAACCAATACTCCCAAGAGTTTGCTTGTGAGATGCAACCTTGAGAGTCTCCATGTGTTTCACAAGAGTTTGACCTTGTTTCTATACAAAGTCTTCAAGATCTTTCTACAAAAGTCTGGATACTTGCAAGTGAGTGTTCTATACAGCTGAGTCCATAAGGTCACCAGTGAAATATGACCGTAGGATAGGATAGGAAAGAGAAATATTTTCATATCCTTATGGAAACCATATCCTCAAGCCAATGAAGCTATTCGTGAACAAATTCACTGCCACTCAAAGAGGAAAAAATGTGAAACACAGCTGGCCAGGTGGCATTCAATATCTACACATTTAAAATCTACAATATCTTTCTTTAAAGAGAGAGAGACAATGAGAGAGAGAAAGAGAGAATCAACCCTATCCAGTCTTTCACGAGACTTTCATTGCTCCGACACCCTGTTGTGCATGTGGTGCTGGGGTTTGAATCCGTGTCCTTGCTCATGCCAGGCAACTGCCACAACCATGGAGCCACTTTCTCCAGCCCCCGTATGTGTCTTGTCATAGTAATAAAAGTTTTACCTACACTTGTGTATTTTTGTCTATTTTATTTGCCTAGATGAGACTACTAGGTCTGTATCTCAAACAAAATTTTTCCTTTGAACTACCAAAATATTAATTTACATATCTATTTAATTTTGTTACTGAGAGTATCAAAGTATATCATAGTTATTTATCCATAATGGCATTTGACTCCAGATAAGTTAACTCCTGTCCTGTTGGTATCTTCCCTTTTAATCCAGTATTCAACTCTGTCTGATAGTCACACTGACATTTCTTGTTCTTATTTGCATGTTTCTGATAACATTTTCCAGATAATTTATGTTTAAACATTCTGAGACAGTTTTTAAAAATTGTATCTTCCAAGAGGTGAATTTTTTTGCATTGGAACTGACGTTTCCTAAATATTAAAAGTTGGTATTACAGTAACTTACATTTGTACTTCCTCTGTGATCTTATTTCGTGTTTTCTGTATTTTACGTTTTCCTATCATTTCCCCTATTTCCTGCCTTTTGCTAGATGAACTCTGCTTTGATTTCTTTAATCTCCTGCAGTAATTTGGGAGGAATCATCCTGTTTTTTATTTTTACTAAATTTTGCAAAATAACATTCTGGATCTGATATTCTTCTAATTATCAAGGTCACGAAAGACAATAGCTTTTGACTCTGTCTTATTTTAGTTGAGAGAGTTAGCACATTTTCGTTTTCACTTCTTTCACTTCCCAGTATTTCATAGTGTAATATGTAGCTTTGAGCCTCTGCTGTCATTTCCCACAGTATTTTATATTTTGAGTTGCAGTTATTTTAAAATTCAGAAAATTCTCCCCTTCATTTCTTCTAGAAACGTTACTGAGGGTTTGTTCTCCTTCATTCACTTTAAATATTCTTGTTCAATTGTCTTTCCAGCGTCCTCTTTTGTGGGTTGTTTCTGCATCGTGGTGTCCTGGGGGCTCTGTTCTGGGTCCTTCTTAACCTTTCTCCATATACAGTCTTTTGGGGGCTCTCCTGTGTGTGTTTGTCACCACTGCAATGATGACCACTGAATCTCTGTCCTCAGACCAGATTTCCCTCCTGACAGTGAGATTTATATAACCAAATACCACTGAACATCTTCTTTAATGTCTCAAATACGCACTTAGAACTTCAACACAAACGTTTACAGATGTCGAACATTATTTTACTATCTCCTGAGGTCAGGGGAATAGGATGTGGAGATCTAACCCACAATTAAAAATGATAAGTCTGGTACTGCTAAAGTTACCACACATTGGATCACTCAGTCCCCGTTTAATTTTTTTCACTGTTTTATTTTATTTTTAATTAGCACATCATAATTGCACAAGTTTATGGGGCACCATGTGATGTTTAATAAATGCGTACATTTGCAAAGACTTACTCGCCCAATTCTAAAATTGGGGGAATGGCCTTAGGAAGGTTAAAAAACTCATCCATGTTTCAATTTGGGACCTAAAATCCTTGATCTTTTTATTTCATCCATGTCAAAGTTTTGCTTTATCATTTACTCTGATTTGTTTTACCTTTGTGGCTTGATTTACATTCTTTAAGAGATGGTTCTTCCACCGGGTGCTGTGGCACATGACTATAATTCCGGTGACTCAGGAGACTCAGGCAGGAGGATTGGAAGTTTAAAGCCAGCCTCAGCAACTTGGTGAGGTCCTAAGCAACTTAGCGAGACTCTATCTCAAAATAAAATATAAAAGGGCTGGAGTTGTGGCTCAGTGGTAAAGTGCCCCTGGGTTCATCCCCTGGCATCAATCAATCAATCAATTAATAGATCTTCTTCTTCCCCTTTGGTTCATCCTTCTGGTTGTCCATCTGCCCTGGGCTATCTCTAGATTTGATTCTTCTTAGTGCAGCTGTGCAGGGGGAAGAGTCTCAACGACTACAATTGGCCAGTCCACTGTGTGGTGGGGTGGGGGCTATCTGTACCTGCCAACTCCTCTGGTGTCAGGACCTGGATTTTAAGATGATTGGGCCCAGCAATAGGTTTCTTCCTAAGAGATTCCCTGGCACTCAGAACTGTTTTTCTTCCACTCCTTCACATTTTCCCTCTGAAGCTAGGTGAAACGAGAATAGTGCAGATTTATATAAAAATGGGTGAGAGTGCTTGAAGCCATGCAGACATTTCTGGCTGGGTTTGAATTATGGCTGATTCTTCCACTGCCCCTGTTTGTCTCCAGCTAGGTTTCTTGTCCCTGACACTTCAGGCCAAACTGAGTTGGCCAAGTGGTATAACGACAAAGTTAAAGAACTCGAGTTCTCCTGTGAACGCGATGCAAAGAGAAACTTTTCTCCACCTATACTTTGGGTGGTACAGAATGCCTACATTCCTGTAGTCCTGCTTTGAAGGACCAAGGCAAACAAATTGTCCTTTGAATTTCTTGAAAGCTCTTTTTTTTTTTTTTCTTGTAATGCCAAACGCAATATTTTTTTGAAAAGACTACACCAGAAGTTTCCCAGCTGAGAAAACAGGCTTGTGAAAAATGGTTTCAGAAAATGGAATAAACCATGCAAAAGTTGTTCAGGGTGTGTTTGAAATGAACATCTGGATATGAGCTGCTAAATTACCTCTTTTCCCCTCCTGCTTTCTCTCCCAGCCGTTTGAAAGAGTCCTGAGGGCAGGGAAACAGGTCAGTTGACCAAATTACACCTTTCTCCCCCTTCCAATCTCCTTTGCACCTATGCAAGGAATCTAGCTCACATGTGTGTTTAATAAGTGGGCACAAATACAAGAAAAAAAATTATCTCAAATCCTGTTGACTTTCTGCAGCAACACCAAAAGAAAATAAACTCCGGATTTTAAAATTTCTCAAACAAAACTTATGGTTCTAATAAAATGTTGCTTTAAAGTTAAGTTTTTTTTATATCAAGAACTGAACAAACCATGCATTGCTCTCCATTTCTTAAGAATGAAGGATTATTACGTCACACGTTCCCCAAAGTGAAGACAAAGCAGTTCCCAAGCCTTGGCCTTTTAACTTGTAATTGAGAAACATAAGCAGCTCTGTATGTTCTTACCGAATTTCCCATTGTATCTGTTTATTACCGGCCCATTCCGTAGCCACTATTGTAACGGATTCATCTAAGGAAGGCATCTACTAGCTCAGCTCTTCAAGAAAGAACAAATTAAATAAGCCAGACTTGGAAAGTCAAGGGTGCGACGTTGTCTCTCATAGGCAGAAGCTCGACCAAAATCAGGGAGAAAAGGAAGGGAATCCCACGAAAATAAAAGGATGATCAGTGGAGCGGAGGAAAGGGATTGAGGGAGACGGAAGAAGGATGGGAAAGGAGAATGGTGGAATGAAATTAGCCCAGTTAAGCACTGCACATATGTGCATATATCACGGTGAATTTCACATTTATATGTATCTAAAAGCGCTAATTTTTAAAAAGACATAGATGGAAGATTTGTAGTACAGAGAAATGGAGGAGAGGAGGCAAAGAGGAAACCCTGAGCATTCAAGTGGAACAAATTGTATTTTGTGCACATGTGATTATCAAAATGAGCCCCTATGTTATGTATGACTATAATGCACTAATTAAAACATAAAAGAACAAGTTGACATTTAATAGATCTTCATGAGATTGTCAGTGTCCACATTGACTTCAGCCAATATGAAATGATTGCCTCATATCAGAAGACCAGATGGGCAAGTCTTTGGGGAGATGAGATGGAAGTTTTCACACAAAAGGAGTTTGACTCCTCAACTCGGAGCTGTCTGAAGCCAAACTGGGCCTGACAAAGAGAGGAGACCTAGTCCTTGGCATGCTCCCTCTCCTCTTGTGTTTCAAGCGCCTATCCCTACTAGAAGCTTCTCAGCCTTTCTGGAGTGGGAAAGGAGGTTCATTCATCCCTGGTTTCGGGTGCTTCACCATCAACAGTACGTTACGCATGCTTCTGTAGTGCATCGAGCACAGACTGAATGACCAAATGGATTTTTAGCATGGTTTTCCCAACAACTGGAGAAACGCTCCTGTATGAAGAAAGAACTTAATCCTCACAAGAAAGTTTTACAAGCACAAGGTGGAATTTCTTGCTATAGATCAACCAAGCTTTTCTCACTGTTGAGGGTCTAAATTGTTTGATGGCTTATCCCCTCCACATGCCAGGACTGTATCTGCTTATATCCCCCAAGCTATCCTCAGGGACAGGCCCTAGTCCTCACTCTGACCAAGGACCTTGCCTGCTGCCTCACAGCTGCTTCTTTCTAATCTGTCTGGCTCTTTCCCTCTAGTTTATTTTGTTTTATTGAGCTGTGACCCTATGCCAGACACTGTGCACAGCAGTGAGAACCCATTCTGCATGGTAGAGAGAAATGACTTGCTAGGTGGCAAGGCAGGCATCCTGTAAAAAGATAGCAATAACCAGATGAAGAAAGCTAGGCTATTCCAGTATGAGGGGAAAAAAACCCATGAATGACCTTCAGGTTGAACCAGCATGGAAGAAGAGGGATATTGTGAAAATCTGGGGCTGGAGAGAAGAGCACAAGGGAGGGAATTGTGTCCTGGGAAGTGGGGAGCAGAGGCTGTAATGGGAAATCCACATACTTCACAACACTGCATCCGAACTTCACGGCAGTCTAGCGCTGCTGGGGTAGACCTCACTATTTATTCCCTCGCCAGCACCATCCCGAAGGGTGTTTCCTCTGCCAGCTAATCCTCTCCTAATTTCTATCTTTTTCATGGGCTGGAGTGGTGGCTCAGCAGTTATGGTGCTTGCCTGGCCTGGACAAGGACCCACGTTCAAACCCCAGCACCATGTATACAACGAAGTGTCAGAGCAACGAAAACCACATGAAAAAATAAATAAATAAAATTGATTCTTTCTCTCTCTCTCTCTTCCCCTCTCTCTTAAAAAAAATCTATCTTTTTCACAATTTATCATTCCTGAAAGAATCCCTAAGGCCCCCTTCTCCAAGAAACCTTTGATGATTTCATTATCAGACACCTTCTCTCCAGAGATCTCTGCCTCTCAGACCACTGCCATGTTCTGCTTCATTCCATGCTGGTTGGGTTTGTAACATTTTGCGCTTGAAGAAAGTGCTTCATTCATCTCAGAGGGGCTCTCTCCTACACCTTCTCTCACCTCCCACTGAACTCAGCAAATATTTACTGATGCACTATGGGCAGCAGCCTGCTCAGCCACACTTCCTGGGTGAGATCCTTGGACATGATCAGATCATCTGCTCAGTGTGAAGTTTGGAGCAAGTTGCTTAATGTTTTTATTTTCTTCAACTATAAAAAGGAGATCATGATAATACCTACCCTACAGGACTTGCATGAGTGTTAAAAATGATACTTGTAATTCACTTAAACAAGAACTTGAAATGTTAGTTTTTATTGTAAAATTTTAAGGAAGTCTGTTCTGAAATTGTCAAGCCAGCTAAGACAAAATTTTTCAGAGGATCTTATATATCAGATTTTGATTCTGGAGTTTTTTACTTCAATGACCCTATAGTAATGTAATTTGGGGGAAAGTTTTTAAGTAGTTTTTAATTCTTTACATGCACATACACATGTATAAAAGTTGAACTGGTGTGGGTGGGGTGGTCAAGTTATGAGAGTTTATACATGGGAAAAAATACTGGAGGAAAAATGAGAAGGGGCTGCTCCTTGGGCCACCATCCTGCACTGTATTCCCTCTCACCACCCAAAAGTGGGCCTTCCTCACAGCTTATTTTGCCCCTATTGGATAATGCCCCATCCGGTCTTTCTCTTGGTGGAGTAACTAGGATGACCACAGTGACTCCATAATTGATTATCCAAAACTGACCATTTGGAGATGTAAAGGAGTCCTGTGTTTAGTACTGGAACCATAGGTATGAACTGCATAATCACTAGGAACTCAAGCTGTGTTCATCTAACTGAGAACTGCAATTTGCTGATTTGAACCACACAGATTTCAGTATCTTTCAAGTTCTTTCAGCTCCTAGCCAAAGAGAAGTAAAGGCTCCTTCTGATCCAAATTAATTTTAATTGTATCAGGACGTTTTAAACTCAGTGCAGCACATAGGTTTCCTGGAAGGCAATGTCAATATATTGTGAAACATCTGGATCTTTGGGTATCAGGATGTTGGAATATAATGAGCAATTTTCATCCCAAATCTTTAAAGTCATGTAGATAAACCGATTGGTTTCGATTCGGGGAACTTAACTGCCAGCTTCAATTAGCCCGACTTCTTTAATATATTCTTTTTCTAACATAGTAGGCAACTTCGATAAATTATTATTTATGGAGTACTTATTAAAATGCTACAGGGAAATCATTCCTGGAAACGTCTCACTGTGTAACTGTAAATGATCAAGCCCTCACTTGCTGATTGAGTGTGTGAGGAAGTTAAGTCAGATTAGAGATCACAGCAACTCATGCCTAAGGAAGACCTCAGATGGCATCCACACCAGTTCTCTATTCCCTCTCTGAACCTCCTACAAACCCCCTTCCTTGAAGAGACCCAGAAATATCTGAAGTACCAGCAATGGAGGACTCCTTCCTGCCCAGACTGTCTTCTCTTTTGCTGAGTGACTTTGCCAAATAGAAACAGGTTCCTGATTTTAACAGGAAATCTGAATTTCCCAAACTACCACACATCGAGCGCCATTGTATAATGTGGACTCCATTCTCGGTGCAATTATTTTCTTCACCACCTCTGTCATCTGAGTTGATGAGGGACAAGCATGACTTGTGAAGTGACAGACAGTGGAGTAAAATGGTTATCCCATGGGCTGGGTTCAAAGGACTTGAGTTTGAATCCTGTGTAACAAGACACAGCATTAAACCTCTCTGAATCTTAGTCTTCTCAATTATACAATGGGGGATGTTACTGGTATTTACTTTAGGGGCATTCTCAAAAGATTTTACTGTCTCTAAAGTATTTAAAGCAGTGTTTCCTGGCACATGGGAAACACTACTTAGCTATTACCACGTTGAATCCCAGCACATAGCATTGGAACATTGTCTTGCTAGCATAAGATCAGGAGCTGTGGACCAGGGCTTAGTCCTGTGAACCATGTAGTCTTAAAATGCAGCTTCTTCAAAATGCCCTGCCAAGTATCCCTGGTTCTTGAGTTTGAGTGTTTGATTTACTTTCTGGTGGTTCTGGGGAATAAACTCTAGTAATTAAGAGGCAAGGTCTAGGAAATTGTACTCAACTCTGAAAATACATTCCGTTAACTGGAAAGTTTTCTTTTTAAAAGTAGTAATGAAGTAGGAATTCTTGAGGGTTCAGAAAAGGCTATTTTCAGGAGACTCCTCTGGGAATTCTAATGTACAGCTGCCAGGTTAATCACAGCAGGTTTAAATTGTGTCTTTGTGGGTTCCCCCAGTTACTACCTATGCAGCTGGCACAGGTTTCTTGAGGTCTTCAGGCCTCATTTTCTGCAACTGTGAAATGGAGACAGATGTTAAAGGTTTCCTCTTCCTTGAGTTGCTCTGATGTCTAAACAGCATAGGATATGGGGACAGCAGAGCGCTCATTAAGAGTTGGTTCTGGATACCTCACCTTAATAGGCATCTTTAATCCTAGTCCTATTCCCATCTCCCCTATCAACAGGTGTCAAAGGGTGCTGAGCACTGAGTACTATCTCACTGTAGGTGCAGCCCTTGATCGTGGACAAAAGGACCTATCAGGACCCGTCAGGAAACCTTTACCTAGCCTGGGTACATTTCAGGTTGATGGTAGCCCAGTTTGCTCTTCTGATAATTAAGAGCAATTTGCATTTACAAAGTGTGGGGAAAGACTGGGTGCCCAACAGCAGAGCAATGAGTAGAGATGAAAACAAAATAACTGGGGCTGGAGTGGTGGCTCAGCAGTTACGGCACTTGCCTGGCATGCACCAGGACCTGGGTTCAAACCCCAGCTCCCATACACAGCTAAGTGTTGGAGCACTGAAAATGAGATGAAAAACTAAATAAACTAAATAAAATTGATTCTCTCTCATTATCCCTCTCTCTACAAAAAATAAAAATAAAAACCCACAAAGTCATCAACTCAAGCTGTCATAGCTCTCATTTGTATTAGTACTGGGACTGTGAGGCCTGGACCAGACCCCAGCCTGCTAGGGATGCTTCACAACCAGGCCTCTCAGGCCAGCAGTACTGGTATCACCTGCTAACTTCCCAGAACGACAGCATCATCAGACTTTCCTCACACTTGACAACTGGGAAAGTGAAAGCTGAAAAACCCCCAAGAGGTCTGTTTGTACATTAAGTCTGGTAAGCATTGGTCTTCACTGTCATTAAGAGGAAGTCATACCCAAAGTTTGCAAAACTTTCCAAAAATGACATTCCCCCTGCCACCTACCCAGTCGGGATACTTGGATAACACTCTGCAGCATCCCCTTGAATCAAGCCACTTTAAATTATCAGCCTGTCTTCATCTCTCCACCATCCTACACCACTGGCTCAGCCTTTATTTAAAAACTTTTCTTTGAGTCATCTACTGACTTGGTTCTTTTCCCTGCTCTACCCTCTTTGGAACACAGCACCTGATATTTGGCTTAAAGGAGCGTCTTACACCAATGCCCCGCTTGAATCACAGAAAGGATAAGCTGCTGACTAATCGAGTTTCTCTCACCAATGATATTCCATAGGCCTATGACCTTTAAGGGCTATGGAATGTACAGCCTAAATTCAGCATTTCCTCCATACCTTCCTTCCTTCCTCCCTCCCTTCCTTCTTTCCTTCCTTCCTTCCTTTCTTCTTCTCGTCCTCCTCCTTCTTCATCTACACCTCCTCCTTTTTCTTCTTTCTTCTTTCTTTCTTTCTTTCTTTCTCTCTCTCTTTCTTTCTTTCTTTCTTTCTTTTTCTTCCTCTTTTCTTTTCAATGTTGTGCACTGAGCTCAGGGCATGCTAAGCAAGAGCCCTACCATTGAGCCACATGCCCAACCCTACAACCTGAATTCAGATAGAAATAAAGAGAAATCTGGCTTTCGTAGCATTGCTAATGGCTTTTACTGAACAAAAAAAGACCCCAAAGCAAAGTCAGAGAATAATTTCTCTCAGTCATCATTTGCTTTGCATTGTCATTACGTACGTGTACAATGAAATCTTTGATTTCACTGAGTTTCAAAAAGCTGGAGTAAAGGAGGAAAGCCAATGGATTAAGAACTCGGGTGAGTTGCAGAGTACAAGAGACTGTTGTTCTTGCATATGCACTCGTCCTCACGCGCACGCGCGCTCACACACACACACACACACACACACACACAAGGTATGCGTGCGCACATACACATAACAGAGTAAGCATCTACCATTGTGCGGGCAATGTGGACCCAAAAGTGAACAATAATGAGTTCTGTCTTCACTCCTCCCATTCAGTCCTTATAGAACTTTTGATTTATATCAAAAAACTTCAAAAATATCTGTCAAGTCATAACAGTGATAAATGCTCATGGAATATAAGTGCCAGTGTTGTGAGAGCAGATAAGATGGGAGAGGGGCCTATTCCAGAAGGTTTTCCTGAATAAGCAACACATCTGAAGGGTGTGTGGGGTTGACCAGGCCAGGACGGGTGTGACGGGGTGGGAAGGCCCAGCTGGTGCTGAAGTCCTGTGACCAGGGGAGTGGGTCCCCTTTTAAGGAACTGAAACAAGTGAGTGGAGTCCGGAGAAGGAGACGGAAGGGGAGGGGACCAGGAGCCAGGCTGCGTGATGGAAGGAGCATTTCAACCTTCTTTTTATAAGACTACTGGGGATCCAGGAGGGGTTCCAAGCAGCAGGCAGCCGGGCTAGATTTGCGTTTCTGCAAGAGCGGTCTTTCTGCCATGCGGAAACACAGCAGGGCACGGGCAGGAGTGGAGAGGAGGAAGAGCCCGTTAAGATGGTGCTGCAGGCTCCCAAGCAGCCGCAGGGTGCTTAGACTGTGAAGGTGCTGGGGCAGTGGAGAGAAATAGGAAATCCCCAAAGACATTTAAGTGATTAAATCAAAAGTACACAGATTAGCTCGGTGGGAAGAAGTACGGGAGTGGCAGATGTTAGGATGACAGTTTGCAGAACGGCCTGGATGTCGGTCTCTGGACTGATTCGGAGAGCTCTGAACAGATACGAACTCAAGCTTGGGAGGTTGGAGTGGTCATAAGATAGGTGTTAGACCTTTAGAGCTGCAGTGCTCTCCTCCTCCCAGACAGAGATAGGCAGGTCTGGAGTTTGGATGAGAGTTCTAGGCTGAAGGAAGATATTTTACAATAATTTAAAATGTAGAAATGATAAAAGTCCTCATTTGTTGAATATTTACTGTGTCGAGGTTACATATCTATCATCTCAGTTAATCCAAAAAGGACTCTATGAATAGACTGCTCATCCCCACATTACAGAGGAGGGAGAGGAGGCCAGAGAGAGCATAAGGTCTATGCTTCTAACCACTGTGTCACACTGCCCCCTGCTGAGCACCTACTAAGTGCCAAGCTCTTATGAAACAATGGTGGTTAAGATCTTCCAAGGAACTGGTACATGGAACTGTGTGTTTCCCATAGCAAATCAAAGGAGAAGAAGCCACGACTTAGGAATTTCTGTCATTTGCCAATTAGCACTTGATACTCCTTGTCCTCAAGTCACACTGCCTTGGTATTCAAAAGTGCACAGCACACCTGTACACACCCATCTCACTCTTCACCTCTCCCTTCATTTATTTTTAATTCAGGGAAATTCTTATCTTCATCTGATTTCTGATGTTAGGCTGCCCCAGGGGAGGTAGGTTAAACCGGAAGAATTTCACCGTGATCCCTCCAAGCGACAGTCTCTATCAGCCTTCAATTTCTGAACCTCAGACAAATAAGAGGGCACTCCTTTGTCAAGGTGAGGCTACTATTTGCTGTAGGCATCTTTCTCTGTTTACCTGTCCCAGCATTGTTCTGAGGACAAGTGCAATTGTAAAACTAGCTCTGGAGCAGAGATAGAACTACCACAGCAGCTAAAGAAAGAGTATTAATGCAAAATGATGCCTTTGCACATGTCCTCCTATTGCCCAGACATTGAACATGTATTATGAAGAATTTCACTGTTACTCAGAAAATTTAGAAATTTGAACTTGGAAAATTCTCAGTAGTTTTCATGGAATGAAACACTTGGATCTGTACTAAAATTACACATCACTCCTTATCCTTGGTTTCTCATTAGTCAAAATGGTACTACTGGACGGTTAATAAATCATGCCCTCTGTATGTGTGCACACGTGTGTGTGTGCAGAAAATAAACCAGTTTTCAAGGATGCATTTTGCATTTTACTGAAATTCAGTTTTGTCCATTGTTAAGCACATTCCACTGTTTGGGATAACATGGAACCTTGCTTAGAGGATCATGAGATTGCTGATGGCAGCCAGTTTTATCAGGAAGTGACAAATCTCAAGACGGAGAGCCTGTTCCTATGCTTTACTCCTAGAGAGACTATAAAACTGTCCTCCCTGCATTAAGTCACACTGGTCATATATTTTAATTTTCATTCAATTTATATCTCAAGGCATATAGGAAATGATGTTTGGATTATTCCATGTTAGACAATTCAGAAGCGATGCCATCTTTGCACATATGACCCATGCTATCCTCAAGGACTCTGAGGCTTTTGACAAGCAAACAACAAGGCACAAACCCAAGACCAAATGGGCACATATCATTTCAAACACGCTTTTCCAGCAATGTTATTATGATTTATTCTACTCAAAGAGTAAAATGGGCTCATTGTAAATCTTTTGACGCGTATGTGGGAATAGGAAAAGGCCCCTTTGGAAGCAAGGTGAGGAAAGAGCTGCTCGTTGCTTTTCCAGCTGCTGACCCAATGGCATCTCAAGGCAGAGCTCAGTACAACTCATGCAAAAGAATTCGTACAAATGCCCACACATCGGTGCGTGTACCACGATAGTGATCCTACTAAACCCGGATGGAGGCAACTCCCAGAGATCCTTCTAGCAGAGGCCGATTCCTTCACCTTCACCCACAGCCATCATTTCTGAATTATTAACAGCTTTGCACTCTCAACAGTGGGTGCTTCCAGAATAGGATCTGTGCAAAGCGCGCCTGTCTTTTGAATCTATGGTTTCACTTCTGCCCCCTCTTCTTCCGTGTCGCCTCTGTTAACACATCCCTCAAACAGTTGCTAACACCTGTAGATTTGTTTTCTATAAATTGCATCCCCTTCTCCAAACAATGCCAACTTTGGCTTTCAATACCATCACTCCAGGAAATAATCTCTTGTCAATACCATGACTTTAAATAAAATGGATACTTTTAAACCTTTTCTTCATTAACTTATTAATTTAATAATTATTTATTGAATATCTGCTCTATATGTTATTTATTAAGCATTAAAGCTATTTTACAAAAAAAATTCAAAATCACTTTTGTCTTTCTTTCTAATATTGCAGTACAGGGAATTTTCCATTTACTTATTAATGCTCCCATTAGAAGGTCTTGTATACCAAATTTTTTCTCAGCTGTAGTGGCAAACTACAGTTAGAACTTGTTATTTCTCTGTAAGAATCAATAGACTTCCTGCTTATTGATAGGCTTTGCTATTAACCCTGGCCACCAGGAAGCTAGAATACAGTCCCCAGTTATAATAAGTGTATTACTCTTAAATTTAGCATATTCAGTTCTCCAAAGATTCTGAATTCTTATGCATATTCCTGAGCCCTTTCTTAGATGTCAACGCTTTGGTCACCCCAAGTCCATTTTACAGTGCCCTGTGCATAAACAAACAGGCCTTGCCAATGTTAGTTTTACAAAGATCAGGACCAAATGTCTGCCTGCATTTGTCAAATACAGACCAGAGACTTTTCCTAGGGAGCTCACCTCAGTCTCTGAAACCTGTTATATGGCCTTTCATTCTTGACTTTGGAACAGTCCTCAGGTTACTAACTGCTTTAGGGACCTTAACAGAAAAAAGGGCTCCAAGAAGGAGCAATGTATGCACAGAACATAGGGTATGAAAAGGCCCCTCAGAAGCTTTGCTGACAAAAATCCCAAGCTCATGTTACCAGGAATATTTACACTAAAAATACATCTTCAACTTGACCAGCATTTCTGAGGTCACGCTCAAATCCTGCCTGGGAGTTCTTTGGTTTTACTATCATTTGTCAAATCAAGCTTTGGTTGTGATTTCTCTGCCTTCTGAGGCATGAAGGCAAATAGGGCAGAGTAAGGGCTGGAAATAGCCACCCTGATAGGATGTGGTGGGAGTGAGGGGCTTCCAAGATTTTCCAGCAAGTGTCTGGATGCAGGCTTTGCAGTCAAAACCATTCTCACACATTCTAACCTTTTATGTGGAAGGAAAAGCCCACTATGGGGTGAGTAGGACTCTTTTGTCTTCTTTTCTGGGGTTTCCTCCTGGTGATTAACTCATATGGTCCCCTGCCTTCATCTACCAGAATTCCCCTGGGAGGCCTTGTCAGATGTAGGAGTAAAAAAAGGAGAGAGATTTATGGAGTTTCCTTTGTAGATATAGTCCTGATTTTCACCAGATTGCCACTTAATTGTAAATATTTTATCCTAAGCATACTATTATGAAATACCAGTCAGGGATGCATGTAAAATATAATTTCATCAGTGATATGAATTTTTGTAAACAATTTGCAAATGTATAAAGAAAAATTAAGTGAATAAGCAATTCCAATTTTGATCTCTCTCAGCAATCTAACTGAAGTAATTCCATGAGTGACCACATAATGCAGAAGAAAATGAGTTCACACAGAATTAGGATTAGGAAATCCACCACTATGCAACAACATATAAATGAATCTCCACCTCTCGTTGATAGTCCCAATCTTAGTTCTGAACACCTTGTCTCAAACTGGGCCTTCTGCCTTACTCGGTGCACTCTTAAGCTCCTTGATAGATTGCCTTTCTCACTATTCTTGGCATGTTTTGCAATTTGGATTTGACATCAGGCCACAATCATCTACTTATTTTCCTGTTCTTTGCTTGATCTACTTTCCAGTTCACAGATTCTCTCTTTAGCTATGTCTTTTCTCGTATTTAATATGTTCATCAAGGCATCTTGTAAAAAATCCCCTTTCTCTGTTCTTTTCTTTAACTTCTATTTGGTCCCTTTCCAAATATGTCCATTTTTATGTCATATTTTCATCATATTTTCCTTTATATCTTTAATGTTTATATTCAACATAATTTTATTTTATAGACATTTTCAGATGGTCGTATCATCTCAAGTCCTTGGAGTTATTAGTGTGTGTGTGTGTGTGTGTGTGTGTGTGTGTGTGTTTATGTATCAGAGAGGACAGGGAGATAAATGCAGTCATTGACTTTCCCTTCTGGATTTTTAGCCTGACTTTTGGTTTTGCTCCCCTTGGAGACAGCCCCATGAGGAGAGCACATCCATTCTGAGAGAAAATAAGGAGAGCAAAAGGAATAAATATGCAGGCAACCTTCTTCATCGTAGGTAAATCATTCCATGGAGAGCAGGAATTTTTTTCATTTACTTCCACTACAAGTCTCCCTGGGCAGTCACTCATAAAAATTGAATAGAGAACAGCGTGTTCACCTTCATGATTAATGATCCACATTCTCTTGAGATAACAGGAAAAACATCTAATACCCAGTACCTGGAAGTTCTTTAGAGCACAAACCTTAAGTTAATTCTGGTAAAGAGAAGTCACACCCCTCCCTTTTTTTGCACAACAAGAGTTTTGCAAACTCTTCCCCAGTACATCCCCCAGGGAGCACTCACCAGATTACTGGTGGGTCTTGATTCTTGTGGGAAGCGTGGCCCATGAATCAGGAAGTATGGTGAAGTTGTCTCTTAGTCACTCTGTTGCGTTTGATCAAATGTCAAGCGGGATCTTGATTTATCCCAGTCTTGAAGGTACAGTAGCAGGCAGTTTTCTTCTCTTTATTTTGCTTTATATCCTAGAGATTGGGTAACCTACACAAGCTTCCCTATTCCCAAATATAATGAAACAAAGCCTTTGATACAGAGTGATAATTTTGAGGTCACCCAAGGAAATAAAGGATGCAGTATTTGAACCCTGCTAGTGCTCCTTCTAGACTCCGTGTTTATTTTCTTAGCAGTGTAAATCAGAGGAGAGTAGATTCCCAAGTCTGCTGGATCACAAGCCTTCTCTAGAATGAGCAATGCAGGCAAATTTATACTCTTTATTCTATCATAAAAATTCATATGAATCTTATGTTTTATTCCATAATAATTTATATCAGTTTTAAAAAGAAAGTGATATGGTTTCATACGGAAATAAATTACCTAGTTCTTATATTAATCCCTTTGCCTTTATAGATATTTTTTTCTTTTGTGAAGGCCCTGGCCATCTTTCTCTTAAGACTCCATGCTCCCCTCCATGATATAAAATTGTTACATTGCACAATGTATACCTATACTGAAATATCTCATGTACTTCATTAGTAAGTACAATTTTTATGTATCAGTTAAAAATGAATTTAATGACACGTATATTTATTTGGTTGTTTGCTGTTGGAGTGCATCTATCCAATTAGGAACTAGTTTTGTAGACCCCTTCCACCTAGGTGGGATAATAGGACTAAATTACACTGAACAATATATTGGTGGAAGAGACAAAGGCCATTTAAAGACTTGAAGTGTTTTAATGCCCCCATTTGAAATGCCCTCCTTTTTTCCCATCTCTGCCTGTCACATGAATGTAGATGCCCAAGGCAACCCTGACAGTCATACATTAAAGGCAGCTGAGTCTCCATCAGTGGGGTCCTTAGCAGAGCATACACCATCCTCACTATTGCTGCCAATCTCTCTCTACGAGGGCAAGGTGTAAATGTCAATCACGCCACAGCATTAGGATTCCACAGTTTATCTCTTAAAACTTCTGGCTTTACTGTACCTTCTCCCCAGTCCCAGCCTCCCTCCTGGCCTGACCAAGCCCCAATCTCTCCTGGCCTGACCAAGCCCCAGGCACTCCTGGCCTGACCAAGCCCCAAGCTCTGTTCCAATGGGTAAGGGCAGATTAGTATTGCCACCTGTATTAGTTTTCTATGGCTATTGTAACAAATCCTTTGTGTTAAAAGCACAGAAATTTATTCCTTCCTAGCTCTGGGCAGTACAAGTTCACCACAGTCTCACCTGGCCCAGGTAAGGTGCCAGCTTCTGGAAGTCCCCGGGGAGAATCATCCCTTCCCTCTCCAGCCTCTGGTGGCTTCTTGGCTTGCGGTTGTGCCACTCTGATTTCATGAGTCTTCTCCTGCCTTCGCCTGTGTGTTTGTCAAATATTCTCTGCCTTTCTCTAGTGAAGTCATTTGTGATTAGATCTAGGACCCATATGGATAATAAGAGTCTTCTTCACAGGTTAACATCCTTAACTTCATCATGCATGCAAAGATACATTCCCCTTAGAAGGTAGCATTTGCTGGTCCCCAGGATCAGGAACCAATGTCTTCAGGGTGCAATTATGTGTCCTACTATACTGTCTAAAATGGCTTGACTGAAACTCAACAGCCAAAGACAGTGCGGGAAGAAAGAGCCCTTGAAGTTGGGAAGATGCTGGAGGTAAATTGACTGATAATAAAATCTTTCACTAACTTTTTAGTGAGATTAAGAAACGTGTATCTTACACAGATGCCAACATGCAAACACACAGTGAGCAGAGAGATTCGGGAACTCTAAATCAAAGGCCCAGGGATGACTTTGTCTGCAAATCTCAGTCCTGAAAAGCATCCTTGCTGGGGGCGGCTGCAGGTTCAGCTCTATTTCTTTTTATTTCCTCAAACAAAAGAGATTAACCTGAACCTGCTGCGAACTATGCACTGTTCTCCATGGTGTGATATCAATGAAAACTCAGGCCAAAGTCCCTGTCCTCGCAAGCCTGCATTCCAGCCAGGATTGATGGCAACTCAATCATATAGAAATAAAATATTCCATGTGCCCAGCTTCCAAGCTTCTGGCATCTCTCTCTCTCTTATTTCTTGGACTTGCCACATACTAAATATAGCAACCAATAAATCATATCTGGGGGTTCTATCTTCATCTGACTGGCATTAAAGGAGTTTCCACTTCTACAAGTATTTCAATTTTTCAAAAAATTTGGGTCAGCCTTAGCACATAGTAGGTTGTCGCATAATTTCCTATCAATTTATAGGGTAGAACTTTCCCAGGGGGGGAAAAAGCAAATTATCCAGACAGCTGTGGCTGCACAGCCTTGTAATTTTTATACTTTTGCTCATATTTTATCACTACACTCACCCTTGCCCCCTTCTCCCCCCATTTCTCCCACTTCAGCTTACACTGGGTTGTACAGACAGCCAAGAGACAGACAGACAACCTATCACCACCCACCAACACCCTAGCCACTCCGTCTGGCCCCACTCAGTACAGCCTGATGAAAAGATGTCTCTGCAGACAAGCATTTAACCTCCTCACCTCTCCCCTTTGCCCTCTGCCTTGTGGCAAAAACAGAGTAAGAGAAGAGATTAAACCAGGTGGCCGAAAGCCAATACCGTCTCCCAGCAACTGTCACGGTGGACCCAGGAATTTCCACTGTAATACTATCCCCGGGAAGCAAAACCTGAAGAAGTCAGTCGCGTCCTGGGTTCACTGCTGGGGTGCCCAGGCGAGACTGGGGACTGGGAAGGGACACAGCCTGGCCTTCGCTGGCTCACATCTGGGAGAGGAGAGGAAGGTGGGGCTCACCCAGACATCCACGTGGGAGCAATCAGAATCACGTCTGCCAAGCCTCGGGGCTCTCAGGGCTCTCGGGGACATTCAGAAACTCCAAACAAGTGCATGGAAAGATATGCTTTGTTTTCTTTTAGCCCCTGCTGAGAAATTCTGACCATTGTGTTTCTGTGGGAGGCTTTTGTGGCTAATTTTGAAAAATGAGGTGAACAGGTAAACTAGAGCTAATGGGCTCAACCCGAGGGCAGACATCTGGGGCAGTGTTGACTTTGCTGCCAGAGAGCCAGCTGGCCTTTGCACTGCTCCTGCCTCCAGCCCCACTCCCCACTGGCCTCTGGGGCACTTCAGCTTCTAATGAACCAATTGCAGAGTCCCTGTCGCTGCTGCTGCTGCTACCCCTGGGTCTCTTGCTGAAGCTCCATAAAAGTTTGCTTTATGAATGAGGGTGTGTGTGTCGCAAGCTGACATTGCTTCTCCTTCATCCTGAAAGGGAACAGTCTCCCTACTGCCCTTACTTTGACAGGGAAAAAAGTACCATCATGTACCTTCCCAGATCTAAGGAGAAGGACACTGGGGGGAACTTGGGACTGCAGCGTCCCCTAATGAGTTTCTTCTAGTGACCGAGCTGATGGGGGTAAAAGTAACTCCTATGTTCCAGGGACCACACCGGCGAGGTGTTCGGCACACCTCTTCCTTACAACAATCATGGCACACAGTATACATTTCCATCCATAGATGGGAAAACGAAACTTCATCAATGCATGCTATAGACATATATGAAAATACCATATTGAACCCCACTAATATGTATAATTAACATGCATTAATAAATTTTTCCAAAGAGAGAGAGAGAATCAATTTTTATTTATTTTTTAATCTGGCCTTCGTTTCTCCAATGTTTAGTTGTATACGTGGTGCTGGGTTTCAAATACAGGTCCTTATGAGTGCCAGGCCAGTGCTCCAACCGCTGAACCACCACTCCAGCCCCCTCCCCAAACAAATTAAAGAAAACTAGAGTAGTGCATGCAACAGACCTAAAGCCACAAGTCGTCTATGCTGCAGTTACATGAAAATGCAGATCTGTTTAGCACAATGGTGAGGAGGGTTTCTCAAATGGCTGAAGGCCTGGATTCAGTCTCAGTTCTGCTACTGACTTGCTGTGCAACCTCATGAAAGTGAATTTACTTCTCTGGATCTTGTTTTGTTATCTGTGTGCTAAATGATAATAGCCCCTGACTCTTGGATGATCGCGATGAAGATTTTTTGAAGTGCCCCATGCCTGAAAGTGTTAAAAAGCAATTTGCTATTGCTATTACAACATCAGTGATGTTCTCATACAGAAACATCTGCAATCCGTTTCTAGAGAGCAGAGAGCTGCTTGGTTTCTAATGATACTGAGGAACACCGTGGTGTGGTATGTGTGGATGTCCCAACTGGGTTGTGGCTGATCTGATCTCAGATGATTGGCATTGGGTAAGACAAGGTGACTTCCACATTCAAGAGCAGGGCCTACTTTCAGCACTGAGTGTGTGGAGTGAGGGAAGGGGGAGGAGAAGGCCTTGCCACATCTGGACTAAAGAGCGAGCTCTGGTTTTTCTACCTCACCTTGGTTATGGAAATCTATCCGTCTTTGGCAACAGAATGTCACCTACCTAGAACTGACAGGAATCAGCCCCAGCTGCAGCCGGAAATCCACAAGGACACCTTAGAATGGGACTCCCCAGGGTGTCTTCTCTGTCCTTTGCCTTAGTCTGGTGCCGTGGACATTAAAGAGAAGGGAAGTCGGTCGGTCCCTGCAACCTTCTAAATGGCCTCATCTGTGGATCATCCATTCATGCAACAAACTGACTGAGCATCTGCTGTGTACCAGCCATCGTGCCAAGATGCACAAGCAACAGAGAAAAAAGAGACCCATGTGCAAGAACACATGCATGGAAATTTACTGCAGGAGAAGCCCCAGCCCTTTTGTAGACCTCATCATCGATCAGAAGTTTGGTTGTGGGCTGGAGCGGTGGCTCGACGGTTACGGTGCTTGCCCGGCATGCGCGAGTATATGAGTTCAAACCCCAGCACAGCTAAGTGTCAGAGCAACGAAGGCCACATGAAAATCTCAATACAAACTGATTCTCTCTCTCTTTCTCTCTCTCACTGTCCTTCTCTCTTTAAAAAGAAAAAGAACAAAGAAAAGAAGTTTGGTTGCTAAACAAAATTTGATTGCATACACTTCCTCTCTCTCTCTCTCTCATGCACACACACACACATTCACACACACACTCTCACACATTCACACCCACTCACTTACACACTCATATACACACTCACATATCCACACACACACTCATATGCACTCACACACACAAACATACATACTCACACACACACTCACACCCCACAAGCAGGAGCAGGGAGCATTCTGTTGACGTGGATATGGCAGTCCACATGTCACCCACACAGGGAACTATAGTGTCTGAATTTACTCCCCGACCCTTACCCTTTGGGACCCAAGTTTCCAGACCCCCACATTGCGCCCTTCTGCTGAATCACCATTCCCCTGACTTCATATTTGAGCTCACAGGTTCTGTCCAGCCAGGCTTAGCAGGAACCACCAGACTTTCACAAAGGGGAATTCTGCATTGCCCACATTGCTGCCTTATTAATGGTTTTATGAGAGAGCAAACTGTATGTGAATAGATGTTGGAGAGTTTGTCTTCCGAATCTAGGGAGATACGAGACAGCAGCCTTGCTTTTCTAAAGGAGTCTGATGCTGGAGGAATGTCACAGACAGAAAGGCCTCAGTTTCCATAGTGTTATCTGGTGGCTGTGGAGAGAATGCTTACTACAAAGTAGACACTTGATAAAGATCAGTTGAATGGGTGATTTAATAAATTAATCAATGAGTGAGTGATGAGGGGATAGCACTTAATGTCCCAAGATGGCCATGGGAAGAGCCAGAGCTGTTTGGGGAGAAGTGGCAGGGTGTACAAGAGCCAAACTCAGGAGATGCCCAGCCCTTGTTAAACTGAGTTCTTCAGGTTCTCCAAGGAAACAGGGTTCCAGGCAGGTGTTTAATCATTACAGGAAACTGAAGCTTGAGTCCAGTCACCAGTACTACGTACAAATAACTGATGTGATAAAAGAAATAACAATAGCTAAACTCTACTGAGTTCCTATAATATATCACAAACTCTAAATACCTTACATTTGCTCTTCATAACCAAGCATGATCAGATAGAAACTTTCCGAAAAAAATGAAAAGAAATAGGTTTTTAAAAAATCCTCCACTTGGTGCTTAGACGCATATCTAAGAAGTCTGATTCCAGGACTGCTTTCTTAAGACAACTACTTGGGCAGGGAAAAAGTTCAATTCAGAGACTCCTCTCAGAAAATAAGCAAGACCGTGCCAGACCTCACCTGCAGGGGGAGCTGTATCAGTCCTACAGTACTGGACAGAGGCCTGTTTGTTGGAAGTGGTCTTCTTTTAAAAGCAAGCTGGGACAGCTGCTTCAGGTTCCAACTGTGGACAAAGAGGGAAAATAATGCTCCTGACCCTTTCTATTCAGAGCTTCAGATCTCAGTTCCATCCAGGTGGATCCCAAATCAACATCTCCTCTCCTAATTTACCTTCCAGGTTTCCAGTTCACATTCCCAAATTCTTCCTGGTTATGTCCCTTGGATGCCTAATCAGCAGCTCAAACTTGACTCAGGAACAAAAACCTGGCTCCTCCTTCTCCCCAGCTGGAGCTCTTCACCTTTCCCTCTTCCATCCGTCTATGACCCCATCGTCTCTTTTCAGGGATCCAAGCCTCGGAGTCTCATAGTCTACCTACCCCTTCCCTTTGCACAATATGAAATTAGTTATGAACTCCTTTAATTTTTTCCTTTGACTTGAAAAACATTGTTACATAAAGTTTTGAGACTTTTCTACCTGAACAGCCACTTTGACTTTAGCCTCTCCCTTCTGCTCAGTCACGAGTTCAGTTACATCTGATTTGAAATGATGCTTGGATTCGAGGCTGATCCTTGCCTCCAGTTCCCCCTCCTTGTTTCCATCCCCACAGACTGCCAAACGGATCTCTCGAAAGTGCATTTCTGAACTTGTCAGTCCCTTGAGCAACAAATTTCAACAGCTCCCCATCGCCTGCCAAATAGCATCCAGATTCTTTATCATGGCTTTTCACATCCACTTAGATCTGGTCTCAACTCAGTGCACATTTATCGAGTCCTACTTAGTGCTAAGCTCTGCACTAGGTGTTGTAAATGGAAAACTAAACCCTGGGTGCTTCCTGTGCCTGGAGAAGAAAAGGGAGATAAACTGGTTCCCAAACCTCTAACCAGTACGTTTTTTCCTTTCCTGCCCACTGCTAAAGGTATAAAGTTAAATTTTTTTTTGCCCTTCTCCAAAACTTCCTTAGCGTTTTCCTGATTTTGTGTTCAGGAACTTCCTCACTTTAATCTTCAACCAATTCTCTTTTGTTTACTATGCTTCCTTTCATGAAGCAACCACAAGTCAACCTTTCGAAGATGAATGCTTCTTAGCGGTCACCTTCACGAGTGTTTTAATGATGGATCATAATTTGAGTACGCAATATCATTGCACCTACCTTCATTCCACCATCTTCAGAGCACAGGGACAATGGGATGCCATTCCACAGACAATCCTGAAATGCATGCTCTTGAAAGAAAGCTTCAGTGGATTTTTGTAATATTGCATTCCACAAAATTTAATAGCTTTTTTCCTGTATATCTATCTTCTCAGAAATTTTACCGATTGCATATTATGCTCCAAGAAAATGGTAGAGTGTATAATAGTTTCCAAACACATTAAAACAGTGGGTATTTTCCTTCACTTTTTCGTGTTTCATAAGATGAATTCATATCTCCTGGAAAGAGCCTTCCACAGAACACAGTTTAGGAAATACTGTGTTGGAAGGTAAGATTGTTGAGTAATAAGTAATACTAAGAGAAATCACTGGTTTTGAGCATTTTCTCTCTGGTAGCCACTGTACTATACCAAATGTCTTTGCCTCCAGGCCTGTATCTAATTTTCACAACTAAATGTATGGGTGCTAGTTCTACCCACTTTGCAGAGGAACAAACAAAATCTCAGAGCAGTTAGATAAATCCCCAAGTTCATCACCATGTTAAAACACAACATGAGCACACTGTACCTAGTACTTCTGAAGAGAGAAGTGTACTTTAAAAATCTCTGAGAATCCCTTTCCCCAAATCTCATAATGACCCCTGATGCTTCCATCCCCTTGTCCTTGGGTTCCTCAGTCTGATTTTCCCTCTGTGTGTTGGTGCTTGGCAGCATAGGGAGTAATAAGAACCTTGCTAGACTGCTCCAAGCCTCAGGAGACCTGAGCTTATGACCCCAAATCTGCCTTTAATTAACCATGTGTCATTAAACAAAGAATTTCTCCCCTCTGGGGCTCAGTTTCCTCAGCTGTAAAATAAAGCCAGGTTCGACTCGTTGATATCTGAGGTCCTTTAACGTCCTTTTTACCACGCTCTTCTCTTTGCCAAGTTTCTGTGATTAATAGAATTAGATGAGCCCTTTGTTGCCCATTGTATCTGCCACTGAGCGAGCTGGAACCACTCCTGAAAGAAATCCATGACATGGCCAATTCCCTGTGTCAACTCTGAGGCCACTTCAGTGACCCTCGGTCACCAGCAGCATGAGAAGCAGAAGACCATGCTTTTTACCAGAGATCTTCTTCCACTATATAGAACTTTTTTTAAAATTATGGAACATCAAATAAATTTAAAATTTTCATTTGGAAAATAAAGCTTAAATGAGTAAAAAAAAAAACAGATGGGATACATTTCCCTTGCAATATATACATGATTAAAAAATAAGGAGAAAATGTTTGTAGCAAATATGTTTTGGATTTCCTGAACTAAAAGTTCTTGCAGAATAGTTGGAGACTTCCAAAGCACCAAGATGCAGCTGCTTTGGCCATCCTTCAATGAACCATCACACCCCCAGTTGTCTTGGAAACCTGCCTGCATCCTGGGACGTGTTCGCCATTGAGTAACTAAAATGGCTTAAAGTCTTCCAGGGTAACGTGGATTGACTACAGTTCACCTCTTGGGAAGCTTCACAAAACAAGATGCCTATCTCCTGACCCCAGAGCCACAAGAGGCATGGCCGCAAGAAATAAAATAGCAGCAGAGGCTAATGCTAGTTGGGGAGTTTTCTCTAATGCAAAGCACAGAATTTCAGACGTGGGAAATGTAATCTGCAAAAACCATTCCCATTTAATTAGAATGAAAAAGAAAGGGGTAGCCCAAGCAAACATTAGGCCTGGAAGTGGAAGGAAAGCAACCAAAGAGAATCTCACAAGTTCTTATTAATTAAAATACTCTGAAACGTGGACTCGTAGTCCTTGGCTGTTGGTACAGTTCTACGCTAGTTGTTATAATGCTCTCATTCTCATCATGAGAGCTGGTATTTATTGAGCACTTCCCTTTCTCCAGCTTCTTAAATGGACCATCCTATGATCTAGTAGACAACTGTATGAGATACTGTTCGTGTCTGGCCTCATCCTCTCAGGGTTCCCCAGTGACACCTGCCAACAATGTGTGCAGACACCAAAGGGAACCATGCCTGGGCCACAGGATGTCCTCAGGCTACCAAAGAGCTTTGGCCTGCTGCACTGGGAACCCAAAAACCACCAGCAGTAACCCCCTAACAGTCAGGGAAAGAAGTTGGCCAATAAAATACCCCAACTTCTTTCTCCCATGTGAGGACAATTCTGGTGTGTTCTACACTGGCTCTCAGAGAGTCCCCCGTGGAACTGAGAGGTCTGTTTTCCCCTAGACGTAGCTTGCTTGCTGATACACACTTTCTTGCCCTCCTGTCTCATTCCTCTACCCCTCTTGCTGTGTGGACTGAGATCACACCCCAGATAAACCACTTACATTGGATTCCTTGTTTCAGAGTCTGCTGTGGAGTAGCGGGTGGGAAATAAACTCACCCAAGCATCTTACAGTTAAGTAAAACTGGGGGAGAATAAAGGGTGTGGTCCAATGACATTCAGGCATTGAAAACCACCCCAAGAGACCAACTGTAATAAGCCCCAGAGGACTGGAGTCACACTAACCTGGGCACCTCCTTACCTGGAGATCCAGACATATTAGAGTTCCTAGTCACTACTCTGGCTTTGTTAAATTCCCCAAATAGGCCTATGTGCCATGCAGATGTCCTGGAGAGGGCTTGAGAAGTGGATCTGCATAGGGCACTTTCCTGGCATGTGTGAGGACCCAGGTTCACTCCCAGCACCACACACACAACTAAGTGGAGGAAAAACAAAAACCAGATGAAAAAACTGAAGAACCACAAGAGGAAGTAAAACTACATTTTCATTGCTTTTAAAATAAAAAAGTGCTTCTTTAATTTTTAAAATTAAAATACGCTCACCTTATAAAATAATAAACTATCAAAATATATACGTATAATTACTCATAGGAAAGTACTGTAATCTAATGAGTTCTGTAAAGATTCCTTATCTATGAAATAGGAGTCATGAGAGAACAGTTTTAGTTAGGTTTTTTTTTTCACTGCAGCAATGGAAGACCCAACAAGAACAATCTGAGAGGAGGAAAGGTTTATTTGGGGGCTCAAGGTTTCAGAGGTCTCAGTCCGTAGGTGGCCGGCTCCATCCTTCGGGGTCTGATGTTAGGCACAGCACCAAGGCAGGAGTGTGTGGCAGAGGAAAGCAGCTGGGAACATGGCAATAGGAAGCAGAGAGAGGGACTACCCTCCCAGGACAAAATATATACCCCAGAGGCATGCCCTGTGACCCACATCCTCCAGCCCCAACTTACCTGCCTACAGTCACAACTCAGTCAGGCCCAACCAGGGGATTAATGCACTAGTTAGGTTAAAACTCTCATTACCCAGTCATTTCACCTCTAAATTTTCTTGCCTTGTCTCACACATGAGCTTTTGGGGGATACTGCATATCTAAACCGTAACAAGTATTTTCATTGAGCTCTATGAGAAATCATGATTACATGTTCATGTTTGGCTTAGAATAACTCCTGACCTAGAGTAAGGTATCAACGAAGAGTGGTTATTGTTGTGCTTTTCAAAATATCCCCACTATTTCTTGGTAATTTACCTCCTCTCTCATTTTTTTCTTTGCAAAAAAAAAAAACAAAACAAAAAACAAAACCTATGTCAAGTGTTTACCAGTTTACCCATCTTCTAGCTAAACTTAAGGAACAATCTCAAAACTAGTTATTTTCATTTTCACAGCTAAGAGATGGCAAAGGAGGATTTAAATTCATATTCACGTTTGCCTTACCATCTTTTTTTTCCATAACACTCCACCAAGTGTGTAATAACTTGAAAAGATTCTTGAACTCCATATGTTTTTTTTTTAATCCTTGTTCTTTTTCATCAGTTCTCTCTAGTTAATAATTATTAGGAAAACCACTAAAGCAAAAATGACCAGTATTCTTCTCGTTCTTGACAATAAAGCACTGAAGAGCAGAAGATCCTGTTCTGGGTCACCTCCTCCTGGGCCACAGGGGACTTGCTCTAAGGATACTCTCTCATTTGCTTTTTCAATTTCTCTTCCATGGCACATCCCCTTGGCCTCTAAATAGAGTCAAGGCTTCCCCATTCTGAGAAGAAAACCTCCCTTTCAATTTTACAGTATATCTATTAGTTAGCGTAGGCTACCTGATTTATCAAACAATTCCAAAATTTCCAGGGCCTCTGCTCAGGGATCCTGGATCATTCCATCTTAAGACTCTGCTTAAGAATTCCCACTGTAAAGTGGGAATTATTCAAGTTCCATGATGACCTTTGCACCTGAAGTCTTGATCAGTAGCCAGTAGGTGTTCAGTAAATATCTACTGATGAATAAGTGGCTGAATAAATCAATGAAGGACTGTGTGAAACCCATGAGATACCCCCAATGTCACATCCACACGTTCAAAGCCCTCCTTAACCACAACATTTGCACTTCCTATTTCTGCCTAATCCCTCTTGATATCATAATCCAGAAAAACAAAGAGGCTGTCATTTTGCTCACCATGCTCTGAAACCTTGTTCTGGGCGCTAGTCATTACTCCTCCCCCCGTCTGAAAGCTCTGGTTTCATATTTCCACTTGTCAAATCTCACCCATCCTCTCATTTCATGCTTTTCATGGGAGTCATTTTCAGTTTCATTCATAACAAAATGTGAATTTTCCGTTCCTAGAAATCCTGGAGTACACAAATACTTGTACTTATTGTATTCTTTCTTCCAATATGCTTATTTCCACACAGGTAACGTGGCCCCTCTGTGTACTTCCCATGAGAATTCCAGTGTGAGATTTCAACTGACGTTGCCTGAGATTCTATTTAAGCAGAAATCCTATGGCAGTTGTGGAAAAGATGATGGTGATGGTGATGGTGGAGGTGAATGTGGTGGTGAAGAAAATGGTGATAAACAGAATTTAATTTTTTTATTTTAAGTTATTAGTGTCGGCTATATCTCAGTCTTACCAATATTTTTTAGCTATTCTTTTCACACATGCTATAGTCCTATATTTCAAAAGAACATTTTGACTTTGTCTGTACTGGTGTAAATTAGGTTTCCATCACATGAACCAAAAAATATTCCACCTAATACACAGAGAGGGACCATGTTGGGTGAGATCCAGTATAACAACATTCACATCAGCTTCTGATCTGGGCTTGTTCCCTCCCTCCCTTCTTTACTTCTGGTTCTTTCTTCTCTTCCTCTCTCTTCTCACATTTTTTAGACTCTCTTCCATGCAAGACTAACATCCCAAGAAACATTCTAAGACCTTATGACTAAGTTCTTGTAAGATGATGTTGAGAAGCTGGAGTTTGTACAGCACCGTGGGAAGAATCCAGGCAGATGTGGCTAAGAATTCTGAGTGTATCACATGCTATCTGTGTGTCCCAGAAAACACTTGAAGTTTCAGATTATTTTTTTTTTTGTAAAAAGTTCATATGATTATAATATTGTACTCTCCACAATCTTCACAGGGCAGGCCCAGGATTAGGGTGGACCAAGTGGAACTTAGGGCAGCAATTTTAAGGAATTGCTCAATTTCACCACTCTGTCAGTGAAGTTTTCAGTTTTTATTTTAATTTTTTTTAAATGAAAGGGAGAGAGTGAGAGAGAGAGAGAGAAAAAGAGAGAATCGATTTTATTTATTTTTTTCATGTGACCTTTGTTTTACTGACACTTAATTGTGTATGTGGTACTTTCGTCAAACCATGGTCCTCCCATGGCCAGGCAAGTATTCCAACCACCCAGCCACTGCTCCAGTCCAGAGTTTTATATTTTAATCCTGTGAGCTTCACTTACCTCGCCTTAATCCAGGCCTTGAGAAATGTGGTTAGGACTGAGTGACTTACTACACATAAAGGGCCCATGATAGGAAATGGGGTGTAGTGTAGCTCAATAAATATGGGCAATACCAGGTCCTGTGTATTATGATAATTGCCATTCTTTTTAAATTACTGCCTCAGTAACCACTATTCAGATTATTTGTACTGCTCCCACTACTCATATCAATAATACATTGATTCTCATTTGAGATTATAATAAAAATTTTTTTTAAAGAGAGAGAGACAGTGAGAGAGACAGAGAAAGAGAGAAATAACTTTATTTAGTTTTTCACATGGCCTTAGTTGCTCCAACACTCAGTTGCGTACGTGGTGCTGGGGTTCGAACTCGGGTCCTAGTGCTTGCTAGGCAAGGGCCGAAACCTCTGAGCCACCGCTCCAGCCCGATAATAAAATTATTCCAACTATTTTTTCAGTGGGATTTTTTTCACATGCCTCATACTTCTCTGAGCAAATGCTAGTCAAGGACACATCCTGGAACGGAGAAGCTCTGGAAGGGAAAGCACATTTGGGACAAAGCTTAGAAAAACTCTATTGGTACAGGAGCAGTGTGGGGCAGGCTTAACCCAGATAACTTTGGGAAGGGTGTTCCCCTAAAGAGGAGAGAATTGGAAGACTGGTATGTCCCAGAAGTCAGAGGGACATGGAGACCCACAGCGGAGGCTCAAGAACTGGTTCTGCCACTTCCTGGATGTGTGACATTGGGCAAGTCCTGCCTTCTGTCTAAGCATTCATTTTTCTCTTCTGTAATAAGAGGCTGTAGATCAATCCACTGTGTGAGTGTAAAATCTGACAAAGCCTGCAGAGAACGTAACACAAGGGGTGACATATACCAAGTGCCCCACTTAGGAGAGCCATTTTACTTTTCCCATTCCTTCTGTTACCATTGAGGTGCAGCCATGCTGTTCTCCCTGTCTCGTTACTCTTCAGCTGAGTCTAAAATCAACTGTCTCTAGGCTGGGGTGGCATAGGAGACCAAGACACCCTAACTGCCTGTCTTTGATGAAGCACTGTGCCCTGGAAGCACGACCTGGCAGACTGGCTACACCACCATCCTCCTCCATGCCTGACACCCAGTCAGCACCCATGAACGAGGGTTGGATTTAAAATCCTAGGTTCTTTCAGAATATAAATATATTATATTGTTTCATTAGGGGAAAAAAGAAGTAGAAATATATGTTTCTGATTAGATATGTAAATTTTACATCTATTTGAAAGTCATAATTCAATTTCATTATTGAATATAATTTAATGCTTTTCCAGCAAGATAAATAAATAAATAAGGCCAATTGTCCTTTGACACTCCTAAACTGAGTGCTGTAGTACAGACAGAGCACTGTTTGGGGTCCTTGGAAACTTAGTGTCTAGAAGCAGAGAAAACGTATAAGCCCAGCATTCCTAAATGGCATGCCAGGCAAAACTGAATATGATTAAGGGTGAAACAAATTTAGAGGAAGACAGGTTTAGGGCTGGCTCTGCCCCTAATTAGAGATGTGACCTCAAACAAACCCCTCTCTTATTTTCTGTAGGATCTCATTTCTTTACTTTAAAATGAAAAGAGGATGCTAGGAATAGCTCAGTGGTAGAGAACTTGCCTTGCATGCATGAGAACCTGGGCTCAATCCCTGGTGCCAAATAAATAAATGGTAAAATTTTTTTAAAAATCTAGGTTCTTCAATCGAGGAGGAGGAGCACAAGAACTCTAGCATTTTCAAAGTCGGATGAAAAATCCTTCTCTTTACTTTTTTCTGGGTCACTATTGGCCCTCTATGGTTAAATAGCTGCTACCCTGATGGTAGATTTCAACAGCTGTGATGAGGTTGTCTCCTATAGGATCTCCATGAAGACCATGTATCTCCCCGTGCGGAGATGACTTTGACTCTGAGCCAGAATTAAAATGTGCATATACTTTCAGATTCCAGCTGAGTGGAGGAGAAGGATGCTGGACTGGGTGCTACAGAGGACAGAATGGGTTACTGGATGGGATTGACCTTGGCAAACAAGATATGCGGTCCCCTGGCCATTGCCTATTACCCCTTCCATAGCTGCTTTGGTGAGTACCTTTTACATTGTTTCGTAGTGGCATGTAGTTGGTCTCCTTTCTGGTGTAGATATCTCAGACACTGCAGACGGTGTCATCAGTACACTTAGTCTTTAGCTTGAGCCTAATGGAAGGAGGGAAAATATCAAAACTGACCTTGTGGCCCCTGCCGCTGAGCTTTCACTGTGGAACACGATCTTCCTCCCTAACAGCAGAGAAGGAGGAGGTTGGTCTGGACCAGGCCTCTTGGCTGAGATTCCATGTTTTCCAGGGTGTTCATTCCCTCCCACATTGCTTAGGGAACCCACACAGAGGAACATCTGGCCAGATGCAATCTACAAAACATGCTGTGAAACATATTAGCTCCCTCAGGCCCATGGGGGCCCACCTAGTAAATGAGCAGGAAAGGACCCCACAGTGAATTCTGGAAGCTGAGATCCATCTCACATGGGACCCATCTTTCAGTAAAGAGTAAATTCCAAGCCAATAATTCATGCTGAGGTCTGACAACATCTGGGAAGCTGTCTTAGGAGTCAGGGATGTTAGCATAAGGGATCAGTCAGGTCCTGGAGCCATTGTCTTCCCCTTGTCACACAGAGAGGAGCAAGGAGAAGGGAGAAGTGGCCCTGGGTTGTCAACAGCTGACCATCCACCAGGAGCCAGACTCTCTTCCATATTCACGGAGTCTTCCAGTACTACGCTAAGTGCTTTAGAGGCAACATGCATTTCATTTTCACAACAACCATAGGCCCATCTTTCCCACTTTTGTGAACCAGGCATATAAACTAAAAAAAGAACAGAAAACTTTCTGCAAGGCACCAGGCTGGTGAGTGTGGAGCCAGGAGGAAAACAATCTCCCTGCCTTGCAGCCCTTCCCTTGTAGCTCCAACGGGAGTGAAGCAACACTCTTCCATACCCACCATGGCTGCTGGAGGACCTGAGCTTATGCTACAAATCCTCTTCTCCGGAGCTCCAACTCTTGGAGCCTTGAGCACGGGTATTTATATTTTCTTGGCTGACCACAGTGATGGATAGGCACTGCTGATTTGGGGGGTTAAAGGTAATCATCTGTGTGCAGAAAGGGCTCTTTTCTCACCCACCATTGCTCAGGTGTAAAGAGAAAAATGGGGAGGGCAAGGGAGGAGTGGCACATAATTAAATGAGAGATTTAAAAGGTTCCAAACTTTGGTTCCAATTAACCTCTGAACTCAGTTCTGTTCTGATGTGCTGGCTCTCAGCGTGATGGACCCAAGCTGCAAAACTGGTTTGGAGTGTGTTTTCCAGTAGCTTCCTCAGGGTCCCACCGAGAAAAGGACCTGTCCGAATGTATGATTGCAGGGAAAGAGCCCAGATGCAAAGAAGCTGATACAGGGCCAGCTCCCCAATTGCTTTCCAGCACAGAACATTGAAAGACAAACAGATGACTCAGATGGTGAGCCAGGGATCTGAATCAGCAGCACTCACAAACAGCCACCTGTCCACTGACTTCTCCCCCCACTAAGCCACTGCACTGTCAACATCACACCTTCCGTATTCCCAATTCCTTCTCGTGTACAGAAGCTAAAGGGGACTGACTGCTCCTTGGAGTGATTTTACTGAGCTTAACCTAGGATTCGTCAGCATCAGCAAGTGAACCAAGCTCAAAAATGGTCAGATTCCAATTCTTCTTCTGCTTCTTTTTCTTTCTTTCTTTTTCTTTTTCTTTTTTTAAGAGAGGGACAGAGAGAGAGAAAGAGAGAAACAACCTCATTTAATTTTTCGTGTGGCTTTTGTTGCTCCAATACTTCATTGTGTACATGGTGCTGGGGTTCGAACTCACGTACTCATGCATGCCAGGCAAGTGCCATAACCGCCGAGCCACCACTACAGCCCCTTGGTTCCAATTTTTGCTACATGTCTTTCCATTTGTGGGACACAGAATTAAACTCTATAAACTTCAAAGGATATTATAATTGTACCTATCTTGTTGGGGATTTTAGGAGCACAAAACAAAATAATAGAGATGAAAAACCTAACACATATTTGGTGGGTAATTATTGTTCCATATAGAGTGCTCATTATTCTTGTTGTTATTACTGCTATAGTTTTTAAGAGGATGATTGTAAACACATTTATTTGGTGAGGCTGTCATAAGAAACACCACGAAGCTGCTAGTTTAAATAATAGGACTTGATTAGGTTATAGTGCCAGAAGCTGGAAATCCAAGATCGAGGTGCCGGCAGGATTGGTTCCTTTTGCAAGCTGAAGAAGAATTGCCTCATGCTTCCTGGAGAGTTTCTGGTGGTTTTCTGACAATCATTAGTGCCTTGTGGCTCGTAGATGCGCTACCTTGATCTCTGCCTTTGTGTCCCTGTGGCTTTCTTCCTTTGTATATGCCTGTATTCAATTGCTCATTTTATAAGGACAACAATCATATTGGATTCCAGATGTATCTCATTGCCATATTATGGGATGCTTCAATGCCTGATAATTTCAGGATTAACACAATTTCTTGTGTTTGTTTCTTCTCCATCTTGTGATTTCACACTTATACATGTATGTATGTATCTCAAAGCATTTTCTAGAATTCTTTATTTAAATTAACCCTTCACTATAATGCTTGAAAATAGTTCTATTATTATTACCATTTTCTAGATTTGGAAACTGAGATTCAGAGATGATAAGAGACTATCTTCACATTGCCCCACTATTAAAAAGAAAAAGAAAAGAAGGAGAAGCTATATGATAGGGAGAAAAAAAGAGCTCAGTAGAATCCATTTTTAAGGGCAAGTATGACCCCCCAAACTCTTGATTATTTATTTATTTATTTATTTATTTATTTAAATAGAGAAAGACAGTGAGAAAGAGAGAGAGAGTTAATTTTTATTGAATTTTTCACATGGGTTTCGTTGCTCTGACACTTAGTTGTGTACGAGGGTGCTGGGGTTTGAACCTGTGTACTTGCACAGGCCAGACAAACGTCATAACTGCCAAGCCACTGCTCCAGCCCCTCTTGATCATTTATTAACCAACACTAAGATTGTGTAATCCAAAGACAAGTAAACTATAGGCATGGGTCAAATCTGGCCCTTTGACTGTTTTTTTTTTTCAATAAAGTATTATTGAAATACAATTCTGCATATTCATCTTGTGTTATATAGGGCTGCTATTGAAGTATGATGGCATAATTGAGTAGTTACAACAGAGCTATATAGTTCATGAAGCCCCAAATATTTACTCCTGGGCCTTTTAAAGAGATTGTTTACTGACCCTGTCATACAATAGTTTATAACACTGATCTTTCAGATCCATTCTGTACAGGTACATTATAAGCTCTATTTGAGCAGTGGATTTAGATTCACCCTGAACCATTCCACATTTTTCTTACCATGGTCCTTGAAATGAAAATAACCCAATGGTAAAATGATGTATGTTTTAGTTAGCTTTTCATTGCTGTGAACAGAAGACCTGGCAAGAACAATGTAGAGGAGGAAAAGTTTATTTTGGCTCACAGTTTCAGAGGTTCAGTCCGAGGTTGGCTGACTCCATAGCTCTGGGCTTGAGATGAGGTGGAACATCATGGCGGAAAGGCCTGGTGGAGGAAAGCAGCTTAGAAGATGGCAACCAGGACAGAGAGAGAGAGAGCTCTGCTCACCAGGAGCAAAATATAAACCCCCACAGAAACACCTCCAGTGACCTACTTCCTCTACCCACACCCTACTGCCTACGGTTAATCTATATCAACGGGTTAATTCACTCTTCAGGTTATACCTCTCATAATCTAATCATTTGTCCTCTGAACTTTCTTGTATTGTCTGAAACATGAGCTTTAAAGGGCTCTCTCACATCTAAACCATAACCGTGCTCCAGGATAAAATGCAGACAGCGTGATAGAAACCTGCCAACCAGTCCAGGTACATCCCTCTCCCAGCCTGCCTAGTTCATCCAGAGAATTATCCATTAGGGATCCAGCCACATGGCATTGAAAATCAACATCCTGATGACTGACACCTTGGCATAGCTTTCACAATCAATAGCTTCCATCTAAATTTCCATCTCTCAAGACTGCATAAATTATCACATATATGCAAATATAACTATGACTTAATTACTAGGGTTGATTGGTGATTAATTTTTTGATTATGATCAATCACTCCTCACAACCAGCAGGATGCTAATAATGCAGGTTTCCTTCAAAGCTTGTGCCAGCCTCCAAACCAGCCTGGATAAACTCTTTACTATAATCTCCATTTTGGAGAGAAATGATCTGAAATAGGCAGCTTATAGTGGGGAAAAAGTCAATAAATCTATGAAAAAATTTTAATGCTACTCATAAATAAAGAAATTCAGCATAATGGGAGTAATGACTTTAATCCATCAAAGTATCATTTAAACATTAATAATAATGTCTAAGATGGAATCAGATTTCAAGGATTAGACTTACTAATATACATTGATATAACATTTTTGAAGGGAATTTACCATATTTGCCTAAATTTAAAATGTACTTACTCTCAGATCTAACATCACTTCTAGAAATTTCTCCTAGAAAATGTTTACAAAGTTTAGTTTTAAAATATTTATGAAGTACATGTATACTAAAATATTAAAATATCAAATATATAATATAATTAACATAGCACAAGGTTTCTGTTTTAACTTTTTATGATACTAGAGAAACTTGGAAACAGACATTAACGTGTGATTGTTTAATGAAGTATGATGTGCACATCTGATAAAGTCCCAGGAGGCAGTTTAAAAGTCTCAGGTTATCTATTTGGTGACATGAAATATTATCTAAGGTCTGCTAAGTGAAAGAAGCAGGTTGCAGTGTCAAACTTGATTATACCACAGAATCATCTGGATGTTTGAGAACACTAAATACTGGCTCCACCTCTGGAAATGCTGATTTAATAGATCTAGGGCAAGATCTGAAGACCAGCATTTCTAGCAAATTCCCAGGTGATGCTGAGGCTGGTGGTACTGGAATTACATTTTTGAGAACCATGGGTGCAGGGTATGATACCATCATATGCCTCCCTGCATATGCACAGACCCATTCTGAGAGAAACAGGCTTGTAGGTTTTACTGCTCATTACTGGGGAAAGTTATAAATTCTACTTTATAATATTTATAAACTCTATAATTATACTATGTGCATTTGTACTATTAGTATTTGTGACTATAATAATAATAATAAATTAAAAATTTTATCTAAAAAAATTCCTATTGTTCATTTGATTCATTATCACCTCCCTTTTAAGCTAAAAACTTATTTCTAGATCAGCTTGTAGATTACAAATATTTTCTCCTTGACTACAAGCAGAGAGCACGTTGCCAATACACACTTGTTTTTTTACTGCTCTGTAACAAAGCACCCAAAACTTAGCAGTTTAACTTTAGCAGCAAGGATTTTTTCTCCTTATATAGTTTCTGGGTTTTAGAAGTCCTAGATGACTAAGTGATGGTGTTCACTCTTACAAATTCTTGGTCAAGAGGTTGACTAGGACTACTGTCTTCTCAGACCTTGGACTAGGGTTAGGGCTCTGAAATCACTTCCAAGTTTACTTATGCATCTGTCAGCTGTTAGCAAGCAACTCAAGTTGCTTTTATGATGCTGGTCCTTCCTAACAAATTGGTACTAAGGTGGTTGTCACTAAAATAAAAGTATTTCTCATTCACACAACAGGTTTGTTTTCCACTGTAAATTAATAATCACTCTAGTACACAAAGAAGAAAAAGGAAGGAAGAAAGAAGGAAGAGTGGAACTAAAAAAGGAGAAATTGCAGGGATAGAATTGAAGCAGAGAGCTAGGCATGATGATGCATGCCTATAATCCCAGTGGCTCAGGAGGCTGAGGCAGGAGGATTACAAGTTTATTTTATTTTTATTTTTTATTTTTTATTTTTTAGGATTACAAGTTGAGAGACAGCCTCATCAACTAAGCAAGGACCTAATCAACTTTGGGAGACTCTGTCACAAAATAAAAAATAGGAAAACTGCTGGGGATGTTGCTGAGTAGTTACATGCCCCTGGGTTCAACCCCTGGTGTAAAACTAAAATAAATAATAAACAAGTGAGACAGGGAGAAAATAAAGACTAAAGAGTAGGAGTGAGAAAGATATCAAAGCAGAACGTCAGATTTCCACACATCTCGGGTAGTAGATTAATCCTATGATATGTTTATTAGTGGTTAACTCAGGATTGGAATCTGTTCAGTCATTTTTTCAGTATTCATTAAGCAACTATTAAGGGATAGTTCTTGCTTTAGAAGCTCAGGGTGCAGATATATAGAAGATGGGCTGGTTCATAACCCAAAAGACACAATCTGAAACATTGACATCCTGAATGATCAAAATCCCCAAAATATAATTATGGACGAAAGTAATTTTAAAATTATTTAAAAGGCATTTATCCACTTTTGTTTTTACTGACACAAGGACTCTCTGTGTTTCCCAGGCTGAGCTTGAACTCAAGATCCTCCACCCTCAGCCTCCCAAGAGTCTAGGATGACAGACATGTGACACCACACCCAGTTTTCATTTACTTTTTTAAAGGGGGATTTATTTGAGAAGCATAAAACATGACAGAACACTTCGTAGGCCACTGCAATGGTTGGTCCCACAGAAATTCCTGTGTTGCAAGCTTGCTCCCCTGATAGCAATGTGAGAGGAGGTGCCTGGTGGGAGACACTTGGGTCTTTGGGGGTGCTACTCTCAGCAGGGATTAATGCCAGTCTCCTGCACTGAGTTAGTTCTCATGAGGGTGGGTTCCTGCCTCCTGTGATCTCTTCTGCGTGCTCTCCTGCCATTGTATGCCATCCAGCCTCAGGTCCTCACAGAGCCAAGCAGAACCCAGGACCATGATCTTGGACTTCCAGAACTACTGGCTAAATAAAGCTCCTTCTCTTTATAAATTATCCAGCCTTAGATATTTTGCTATATCAATGGAAAATAGACTAATACAGTTACTTGAATCAATAAAACAGGCCACAATAACAACACATTTTTGCAAGAATTAGTGCTGAGGTCTAGTAATCATAGTTGCATGAGTGTAAAGATTATGTGCAAATTATATTAATAAATAGGTAAAAAATGAAGGTGTTTAAATTCACATTATTGGGGTTGGGGATTGTGTGCACCTAGCTTTGTAACTGGAATTATCTGAAATATTATAATGGACAACCTAATCTTAACAAGATTGTGCAAAAGCTGTGATGTGTCTCCAGGATTTACAATGTCACCCAAAGAGCTGAGACCTCAATAAATTCTGTGTTTGATGAAGAAGATGTACAGAAAGGACATTTCTTCATTCATTTAAGAAGTTTTGACATTTACACATGTATGCACAATGCTTACACAAAGTCAGCAATATGATAATGCACCTTCATGGAGCCAATTTTGCAAAAGTGCATAGCATGAATTAGAGCTTTCTAAAAGTCTTCATACAATTTGTATCTTCCAATATTAGAAATGATGCAAAGATGAAACGCATGGCACGGTGAATTGCAAAAAAGAAATAATGCTGATAATTTAAAACATTGGGTGGGAGGACTAAAGACAGTAAAATAAAACAAAAATTTGACATAAAAAGTGCATTACAAGGATAGATTTTAATAATTGCCTGGAGGTAGTTTATAAAAGCTGCCCAATAATCATGACCATTAACTATATTTTGAAGTCTTGCATTGTGATGAATACCTGCTTTTTCTCCTGTAGGACATGGCTGTCCTTGGAGAATATGTTCATATTTAGGTTCTGTTGATGAGGTACTTTCTGAAATTCTTCCATGATCCTATATGCACCAGAATAAGCATCCCCCCATTAAATTTGCTCATCATATGCAGCAAGTTTCTATGCTATCTGGGGTATGCAGAAGTCCATTCCACATGCACACACACATATATATAGACCATACATTTAAAAGAAATCTACAGGTGATCCCACAGCAATAGTGTTGTGTAAGAGTCTCCTTACCCTACCATGTGAGTGACTTTCCTGCCTTCTTCATGCACATATGGCTTCGATTCATTAAGAGCTCCTGGAATTTCATCAACTAGAAGACATACCAGATGACAAATGACAAATTTTAAAGTGAAATTTTTTGTCATTGTATCACACAGCCATTTTCTTTCCCAGAATTCAGCTGGGTATTGCAGTTTTGGGGATTTGGGCTTTCAGGATTTCAGCATTTGGTATTTTAATCTTTTGAAATTTTGGTTTTGGAAATTTTAGACTAGGAATTTTGATGCTTTAGGATTTTTGACATTTATTGTCTTTAGGGATTATGAATGGTAAAATACAAGATCTACTCCCTCAAACACTCACATGAGAGACCAGTCATGAGCAGTGCTTATGCAACACTACCATCCTATACTATTGCATAGTTAGATTTAATTCTCACAATAACTCTGAAAAGAAGAATGACACTTTATCATCCCATGTCATAGAGGAGGAATTTGAGGCACAGCTAGGTTAGAATTTGAATTAAACCCATGTGACTTCACAGCTTGAGTTCTTCACCATGACATTAGACTGAGCTCCTCGTACTTACAGTACAGCTTTAAAAGAAACTCTTAGAGAGAAGGAGGGTAAAAACAGGGTGACCAAGAGGAGAGGGACTCCACTAAGATGGATCCAAGAGGGACCCCTGGAATTGGGATGACTTGAGGATCACCATGGAGACAAGAGGTAACTGATGTCTAAGCCAGTAGGGAAAAAGTTGCAGAAGAACCTCCATATAGCTGAAGAATTCTTGCTAGAAATTGCTACACAGAGAGCAGATGGGGTGGCTGGAAAGGAAGCAAATGAGTTGAACTGGCTGTCATGGGAAGAGAAAATAAGTTCTTTAAGCAGAATGAGTTATTAAGCTCGTATCCTGGAAGGATCTTTCTGGACCAAGTTGGATTTAACAGGAGGAGAAGTTGCTGGAGGGGAACCGCTGGTGGGGGGTTGTCAGTCTGGAAGGAAGAAGTGGTGAAGGCAAAGTTGGACAGTCCTTTCCATGGATGGTAAGAAGAACAGGCTGCATCTGGGAGAGGCGTGAATGGTGGGTGTGAGCAGGAAAGAAGAGAGAAGAAGGGGAAGAAGGCCTCATAGATACCCCACTTTGCTTTGGCCTGTTGGGGCATGATGGTGCCCATCACTGAATTGGGGACCAGAAGGAGAGCCAAGTGTGGAAAAAGAATTTATCACTCATAAAAATAATACATTTTAGCCTGGTGTGCACACCTGTAATCCCAGGGACTCAGAAGGCTGAGACAGGAGGATCGAGGGGTGAAAGCCAGCCTCAGCAACTTAGCGAGACCCTGTCTCAAAATGCAAGATAAAAGGGGGCTGGAGATGTGGTTCAGTGGTTAAGCACACCTAGGTTGAATCCCTGGTACCTAAAATAAAATAAAATAACATTTTAAGATGGAGTTATTTTTGTTATTATTGTTGTTGATATCGAGTTGTAAGTGTTCCTTTTATCTTTTGGGAATTAACCCATTCTCAGATATGTGATTTGCAAATATTTCTTCTATTTCACGGGCTGCTTTGTCATTCTGTTGGTTATCTCCATGGCTGTGTAGAAGCTCTTCAGCTGGATGTGGTCTCTTTTTTTTTCTATTTTTGTCTTTGTTGCCTGGATTTTTTTGTGTCCTATCCACGAAAGTCTTGCCTAAATCAACGTCATGAAGTTTTTCCCTCTTCTTTCAGGAGTTTCACAGTTTCACCAAAAACAGATAAACACGTGGCCAATGGGTATATGAAGAGATGTGTGAGGGCACTAATCACCAGAGAAACCCAAATCAAAACTGCAATAAGATTCCACATCATACCTGTGAGGATGGCTAGTATCAGGAAAACAAAAGATACGAAGTATTGGCAAGGACGTGGAGAAACTGGAAGCTTTGTGCTGTGTGGGAAGGCGAAACAGTGTAGCCACCATGGAAAGAGATTAGGATGTTCCTCAAAAACTTCTAAAAGAAATTGGTGTATAATCCAAAAATCCCACTTCTGAGCGTTTATATATAAGAATCAAAATCCTCATCTTGAATAGAGAGTAGCCCTCCCATGTTTGCGTAGCATGATTCACAAGAGCCAAGATGTGGAAACTTTATAAATCCACAATCAGATGAATGGGGGGAAATGTGCTATCTACAGTTCTGCACCAAATAATAGTATTTTAGTCAATTAAGGGCTACAGAGAGGATGGCAGTCCTATGAGATTATAATGGAGTTGAAAAAAATTCCTATTGCCTAGTGACATCATAGTTGTCTTAACCTCTGTCGTGCAATACATTACTCACATGTTTATGGTGCTGCTGGAGAAAAGAAGCCTACTGTCTGTCAGTTGTATTAAAGTATAGCACATGCAATAATGCACAGTACATGATACTTGATAAGCAGTATATTTTCTATGCTATGATTTTATTGTTATTTTAGAATGTATTCCTACTTAATCAAAATACTTCTACTGCAAAACAGTATTCCACATTACACCAGCCACAGCCACATACATCACATCTTTTGATTACATGAAGAGGATGTATTGAGTGATTAACTGTCCCATGTAGGTCTGTGTAAGTATAATCTGTGATGCTCAACAATGAAGAGATTGACTAAGGACACATTTCCGAGATGATATCTCTGTCATTAAGCAACACATGACTAGGAATGCCATGGAATATTAATCAACACTGAAAAAGAAGGAAATCCTGTAGTCTGAGACCACAGGGAGAAATCTTGAGGACATTATGTTAAGTGAAATAAGCCAGTCACAGAAGGGCGAATGCTACCTGATTCCACTTAGTATGAGGGATCTAAAATATCAAACTCAGAAGAGCAAACGCTGAAGGCCTCGGCAGGGAGGAAGCAGGAGTTTCTGATCCATAGGTGTTATTCAGTTATGTGAGATAAATAGATTCCAGAGATCTGCCGTACAACATTGTGCCTGTAGATTACAATAGACTATTGTACACTTGAAAGTCTATTAAGAGAGAAGATCACATGTTGACTATTCTTCTCAAAATAAAATAAAAACAACAATAGCAATAATAAACGCCTCTCGAGCACACACAGTAGAGCTGACACCATCAAGTCTCCACAATGACTGCCCCGAATTTCATCCTAAGAATAAGACACGCACTAATTTCATCCAAAGTTCGCGGAATGAAGAGATTGAGGCACATTGTGGTTCTTTAAGCTGCTCATACAGCATACTGCTCACCAAGACCAGAGCCAAGAGTCCACTCCAGGCCCTAAAATCTAGAACCCATGTCTTAGCCACTATGTTTCGTGGACGTGTTTTTTTCACCCCAATTTCAACAAAGATCTCCTTGGAGAGTAAGAAAAGCGGGTGGGGGCAGGATGCATGATTGGGAGGGCAAATGGTCTTAAGCCTCCTCTGAAGTGACAAAGAAGCACCAAGTTCCAGCACATATTTCCAGAAAGGAAGGTGACCATGCTTTTCAGAGGTGATAGATTCAGTTTGGCCTGTTTTAGTTAGAGTTGTCTTTCTCTCCTCCTCCCAAGTCAGCAGTGAAGACGCCTTTGCTCTGAGCTATTAACCCTCCCTGCTTGTGTTGTCCTGGTGACCAATGGCATTTGCAGGGCAGCTGGATAAGGTCATGGGTCAGGCCTCAGCTATAGAAAACACACCCCGGGCCTTTACCTTTCCAATAACCAAGCTGGTCTTCCCAGCTGTGAGAGCTAATTGGCCCTGTCCCTTTGAAACGAGGACCCAGCATCACTGGAAGTTAATCAGACGAATCGAGGAGGACACAGGCCAGCAGTTCCCAAACCCAGCTCATGTCCAGATCACTAGGGAGGAGCAGGGACACTCAGATTCTTGCATCCCAGCCCCAGCACCTTAAATCGGGATCCGGATAAGAAGAGCCAACAATCTGTATTTTCCCTAAGTTTCCCAGGTTACTTTCACACACAGCGAAATGTGAGACGTATTGAAAGCAGCCTCTCTTATTGCGCGCTGCAGAGAGCAATCAAGTGGGATGTGAATTAAGGTGGCAAAATATGGGAGGGCAACTAGAAGAATTTACATCTCAAGTGTATTACCCAGGAGTGCTTAGGAATGGGGACGAAGGCACAGGCATGGAAAGATGAATTGAAGCTCCTGCCGCTGCGAGGAAACCACCCTCGAGGCGCAGGTGGTGAGCCCTGGAGTGCAGCAATGCTCCCAGAGAGGAGACTCAGCGCTGCAGCTCCAGCGCCACACATGGACCCCACCTGGCTGAAGCAGTGGTGGCTACAGCTTTCTGTGATTGCCTAGGAGCCTGCAGCTGGGCTGTACTCAGTGACAGCGCCACCCCTGCTTCTCCAGGTACAAGGCAGCATCTATGCGGGCATCTAGCAAGAAAGACTGGCTTCCGCTTCAGGTCCTTTCCCTGAGTTTCTTTGGCAGCAGCAAAGAAGCCCAGCCTCAGCCTCTCCATCTCCCAGAAAAACTTGGTCTCCATTCTCATCCATGGACATCCAAAAGCTGCTCCTGCAATGGTCACTTTCTAAACGTCAGCTCATGCAGGGTCTGGCAGGTGGGTCCCATTTGGGGACCCTGGCTATCACTAGCATACTAATCTATCAAGGGATGACTTCTAACATAGCCCCTATCACTTCTCTGGGTCACTGGTGCCTCTTATTAGTAGGCATTAGACAGGGAACCCAGCTCTTACTCCTAACATGTGCCCCTTCTCCAAAACAGGTCCAAAACATGTGACCAGCATGCTGCAGAAGTGACCCAGATCTGGGGTCTGGCCATAAGAGACTATCAGCTTCTACTTCCTGTTTCTGGAAATATTCTTCCTTAGAACCCTGAACAACTGTGCAAGAAATCTAGCACCTGCTTGTTAGAGAGGGGAAGGAGCCCGGGCAACACAGCCTTCCAGGAGAACCCATCCTCTCAAACTGCCAGACATGTCGTGAAGCCACCGCAGAGCAGCAAACCAAGCAGGACCATATGAGCACCTCCTGAGATCCCAGGCCATGTCTCGAGGGGCAGAACAGGACAGCGGAGCCCACTTGAGTTCTTGACCTACACAACAGAGAGGCTGAATAAGAGGGTCCTTCAAAGCCACTATGCTGGGGGATACTTTGCTACCCAGCACTAGGACAGAAAATCGGATCAGAATTAAAGTGCCCCAGGGAAGCCCTCTTGAGATGGTGGTTACAGTTCCAGTTAAATCTGTCTAGGAGCTACAGTGTCAGTCACACTTCACCAGTAGAGAGATCCAAAACCTTCTGGGAGCATAGCCCTTTAGTTATGAAAAAATCACACCCCCCACACACAAGAGGCTGGATGTGTCAAATTATTCCATTAAACTGTCCCCTTTAGCACGAGCTCGCGTCTCCTTACCTGGTGGGGGTCAGGAGTGAGTCTTGGAGGGAAAGCTGTCAACCTCTCCGTTAACAGAAGGAGCGGTTCCAATTTCAAAACATTTTAATAAAATGAGGTCAGAATAAAGGAAAGTCCCTGGAAGTTCAAGAGAGGTGACTTAGAAGACCATAGGATGACTCAGTTGACCTGATTCTGCCCCTAACAGTGAACTGGACCTGGGGGGAAGAGGGGACCCCCTGGAACCTGCTATAGGTGCAAAACTTCATTCAGAATCCCCTTCTGCACCACTGGACCCCGGAGGACAGTGCTAATGACTTTTCAGCTGCGACATGCACACAATCTACCCTCTCTCCTCTCTCTTTCAATGTTCTGTAGTCTCCTCATTCTATGAAACCAGGAGCACCCGGGGCCCCTAAAACAAGTCCAGAAAGAAAGACAAAGGCCAACCCCAGTTGTTTTGCCCAGTGAAAAGCAGACCCGCACAGGCAGAGAGGAAGTGCCAAGGCGAGGGCCCGGCTAAGATTACGGGCTGCTAATAAGGAAAGACAGAAGCCAGAAGTTTTGATGTACAGCTCCACGAGCAGAGGTTAAGAGGAGAGCTGGGGCAGGCTCATTTGCAAAGCTCGGTCCTGTTTCATTAAGTGAGAGCAGAGACAGCCTGTCTCAGTCCAGCAGAGAGGGAACTCATTATCCACGTAGGGAGCAAGAGATAAGAATCTTTTAATAATTGCTGGGAATTTTTTTATTACGATGTGGAATGCCAATTTAGGCCTCTCCTCTCGGGCCGGATACAAACAGCCTCCTTGGGAGTGAAAGCGGCTCCCCCATGGCTGTGGTCATTAAGGACAAAGAGCAGAGAGACTGATGTTTGCTCTGAGAAAGGCCACCGCTCGGGGTCCTGCTGGTTGCAGGAGCCAGGTCTCCACCAGGTGACCCCAGGATTGCCTGCCCTGACTGCAGAACCTTCCCAGAGCCCTCAGAGCCAGCCTTGTCCTCCAAAGCCTGGAATCCCAGCCTCCAGCCAGCCCCGCATCTCCTGCAGGAGAATCTGCAAGGGCCCTCATTTCCTTTCAGTTTTTAAAACTTCATGTACAGAGTTTAAATGGAAACTTTGTATTGTTTAGGAGACAACAAATTTCCTGCTCTAAACAGTTGACTAGGGAAAGCATGAGGACAGAGAGCATGGATGGTTTTAGTAGGTTTTACCTAGACAACTTTGTCTAGCAGAGTTGGCTCTTTGTCAAAAAGGTAGCTTAGTAGGGGTTACAGATGCTGCAGTTCATTGGACACATTTCCTTTTACGTAATGTGAGGGACTGAAAGAAAATTGAAAAGAGAAAGACTTTTATTTTTTCTTGATGTGATTTTTGCTCATGATTTGAAAATTACCTTGAAGCATGACATTCCCATTTGGGAATTTCCTGCAGTAAGATTTTGCAGACCCCAAATTGGAAACCTGTGTCCCAAGGAGCATTTGCTCGGATGGTGAGTGTAGGGGCAGGAGCTGAGAAGGGAGATGTGAGCTGCTGACTCTCTGTCCTGGTGAGCTGGGAGCTCTCCCTCCATCCCACCCAGCTGGGTATTCAGCCTCCACACTCCTATAGGCGGACCCTGGATCCTTTCACCAAGCCTCCTTCCCTGTCTCCTGCCCTGGCTCTGCAAGTGGCTTCCCTTTTCCTCCCCTCCCCTCTCCCTACATCACGCCTGGTAGGGTAGATGCTGAATGACAGTGATGGTGGGTTTTAAGTCCGAGGTGTCAGGAGCAATGAGGCGTCTTTGAGTCAGACGGGCCTTGCTGTTTCCATCTCCAGAGCGAGGGCACCGTGCCCAGGGCCAGAGGCTCCGGGAGCCATGTGAGTGTTAGCTCAGCGCCTGCTCCTTGGCTGGATTTCAGAGGGGCCTGAGGAAGTGCGGGCAGTTACTGGCTCCCTGGTGCAATCTGTGCTGACAGCTCTCAGGCTTGGAGGGTTCTGGGTGCACAGTGAGCAGCAGCTCGAAAGCGGGTGGGCTGAGCGAGCCAGCCAGCCTCTCTCAGCTATTGGCTGATGCAATTCTGCCCGTCTCCCCCAGGCAGTGATTTTATGATTATTAACAGTGACCAGCATCTATCAATTAGGTATTGGAGGCCATGGAGTGTCCTCCTTAAGAACAGGCACCTTCTGTTAAATAATGCATTGATCTCCCATTTTGTAGTGTCAGGCTGGGGAGTTGATTTGGATCTCTGAGCCTCAGTTTAGCCATCTGTGGAAATGGATATGCATGGTGGCTTCCCGTTGGGATTCAAGCTGACTGTGGGTGCAAACAGGAGGCCAGGAGTGGATGACAGGATAGCTGGAGGCTGTGTTGAAGCTGTGAGTACAAATTCTCCCTTCTCAGCGAGCCGCTCTGAATCTGTCTTCTTATCGGGTACATGGCGGGAGTGATATCCCTGACGCTGCTGAGAGAAGCAGGATCCTAGCTGTGGAATCTCCCGTGGAGACCCTGCAAATAAGCCCACTAACACCAAAGAGAAAAGGGAGAGGCGGGAAAGGAGGTGCGGGGTAAAAATGCTCAGACTCGGCTTTCAAAGGCTCCTTCTGCTGGTCTCCTTCTAACCTGAGGCCCCCAGTGGCATCCTCTGCAGCGCACCCTGGCTCCAACCTGGCATGCCTCCGCAGGTGCACAAACCAGGCTGGTCACACTTGCAAAACCACCCCACCTGTTCTACTGAGAAGTGCATCCTTCTTTTTCTTCCACTGACATTGTATAGATCCATGTCACCTCCTCCAAAGAGACTTCTCTGACTGATTTGGAACCCTACAAGGAAAAGAGACGAGTATTTTCATGTGAAGTAACTTGATTCTCTGAGATGTTAAAAAGAGGTGGCCCTGGAGCTGGAGGCACATTCTGGCCTCCTATTCACTGTGGGCCGAGCCAGAAGCCCAGTTGATTTCTGGGATGGCTTCAGAGCTAATATCCATATTGTTTTGCTTCTCTGTTGACTTTGAACCAAAGAAATTCCCCAGTGGTGTTTTTTGCAACTCCCAGGAACTTCAGGGATAAAGGGAGAAGGAAGATCAATTGGGTTAAAAAAAGAAGAAGGAGAAAAGTAAAGACCATGGTGATAGGAAGAGTCAGGCTTCACGTGATTAGAGCTGGAGGAGAGGAGCCGACTACCCTGGATCGCTCAGCATGCCTTCCTGGCATTACCACCATCCGGACCTTTTGTATCCCAACCTCATAGACCTTATACACAAGCTTTTCAACCCTGCAGCGGCCAGCCTAGTTTTCTGGCTCCCTATGTCTGGAGCCTCTTTTCCACCACCTAATTTCCTCTCTTTTCCACCATCCTCACTTTCTCTCTTTCTTTAAATGACACCCCCTCCAAGAAGTCTCTCCTGACTACACCATCTTCAGTCAGACAACTCCCATAAGTTTCTCTCCCTGCCACCTATTAAATATTCTTTGAAAATACTTATTGCAATGCAAAATTGTTTTATTTTTGTAATTATGTGTTTGACTATATTTTGTCTCCCCCGTTTTGTTATATTAATGACCTTCTTGTTTCCCACTGAGCTCCAGTGTCTAGAATGCATGTTTATTGATCGAATGCATGAGGTTCAACAGGAACCCTGGGTGACACGAATAGGACTTTCCATTTGAAGAACTTCCTGAGGAAGCATAGTCCCTGAGCTGCCCAGCAATCCTGGATGATGCCATCTCCTTTTTTCCTCCCCACCCCCTCACTGCTTTCAACCAAAAATAATTGCTCCTAAATCAAAGGGAGGGCGAAGTTCAGGCTACTGTAACTGTGATTGCTGATTAATTAAGACTCCTTTTGTGTTTGAAAACTCTACATGGATAAAGGAGGACTTGGCATGGATGGTGGGGTTGCCAAGTATGATTTGGGATTATAAGTTAAGTTCTGGGCTGGGTCATGTAAGCCCTCTTCGTTTTATGCTTTAAACAGTTGACACGCCGGAGAAGCAAGTCTGCAAACCCTGCTGGAGACAGGCACTTTGCGGACTTGGCTGTGGTCAATTCCCCTATACAATTCCCCAAGTCATTGCAAGCCCAGCCCCAGAGCTCATCATGCACAAACCTACAGATGGATGCTTCTCCATACGAAAGGGGACACTTCTGACAGCTCACATGTTGGAGTTGGATGGAGGGAGCTTTAAATTCTGGCCCCGCATCACACATCACTTGTAAGACCTTGGGCAATTCAATTAGCTTCTCTCAGGAAGCCTTAGCATGGCACCTGCAAAATGGGAATAAAAATACCTCCTTTGTGGGATTTACGTGACGTGCGAGTGAGTCAAAGTCTACAACACACTTTGCACAAAGGAAGGATTAAGAGAGAACTTGCTAATGCTGTGGTAATGTGTTTGGGGATTTTCTCTGCTTTAGGGCTGACTCACTGTGTCGCAATATTCTGCTCCTCTGGTTTGTCTAAATCCTTGTAGAATCTTCTGCAATCAACAATACCAAACACCCAGAGCTAGGTGACATAGGACAACCACTGCCCTCCTGGAGTGGATGCACCATTGCAGGGGGCTGCCGTGCACACAGATAATTGGGAAAGAATTTGAAAAATCTGGAGTATTAGTTTTGGTAAGAAAAATGTCTGAGGCACACCGTTGAGTGAGTAATATGACTTCCTGGGCTAATTATTGAAGGCCTGATGGCCAAGGAGACATCCTAACTCGGTGCTGGTCATGAGCGTGACAGAGAGAAGGCATGTGCAAAGGTACAGGAATATATGTGGGTGCAGCACCCTCCCAGGGAGCTGGGGACTCAGACTGGGTGGTGACAGAAGCAAGAAGAGTCACATGGTTTTAGTTGTGTTTTCTTCTGAGGAGAATCAAAGAAGTCAGAGTAGGAGGGTAAGGAGCGCCTGCTGAGGCTTGGGACAGAAAGGTGGCCACATGGTGGCAGGTGAAGCATTCCGAGGCTGGTGCATTAACCCATTCTAGAGATAAGGCCTCATCTTTGCCAGGAAGTCTGGATGGAGGGACTTAGTGAATAGCATGGCAGACATTTGTGTGACAGTGACTTCTTAGAGCAACAACCAGACTTGGCAGATCTCAACAGAGCGGTTGGTGCTGTGCTCCTCACCCTGCCTGTAGCTCAGCCATCTCTGGAGCAGTTTAGCAAGCAGATAAACCCCTTCCTGTTGCAGCAAGCCTGAAAGATGGGGCCAGCTGCCACCTGGAGCATGAGTGCCAAGGAAGCCAGCAGGCACAGCCCAGAGCCTGCCAGGCCATCTTCCCAGAGGGTATTGCCTTCCGGGTTCACCCATTCCTACCTTTCCCCTTGCTTGTTAGTTTGATTTGTCTATGACACTGCCTTTGAGTTGGGAGCAGCATGGTCTCACCAGCCAGCAGTTTCTGGAACTGTTGTCTGTTGGAAACGATCTCCTCTTCTTGCTGACCTCTTCCTATAATTCCTTGGCCTATGTTCTCCTTTCCTTCTTCCTTCTCTCCCTCCCTCCCTTCCTTCTCTTTCTCTCTCTCTCCTTCTCTCTCTGCACTTGTCTCTGGACATATATACCCATGTTCTTTTCCCTAGTGTGAATTACCTGCTGCTCCATTAGAATGTAGTTCCATGAAGGCAGGGATTCCTCACTGTTGTTGACATCCTCTCTATTCCCAGGGTTAAAAATGCCCCTGCCTCCTATGGGTGCCCCTTTTGCTGAACTTAAGATGAAGCAGAGAATCTATTATGGACCATGGTAAATGCAGGTTCCATTGTTACTCCCTTCTTACCATGGGAGTTTTCAGAGGTCAAGTTATTTGCCACGGCAGAAGAGCAGAGCTTGGAATCCAGATGGCCCAACTCTCTGTTCCTCTAGGAGAAGTGATCTATGCAACAAACCCAAAGGAAAAGGAAACAGAATGAAGGCCTCTCATCCGTGAGCCACCCTGGAGAAGAAGATTCATGCCCATGCATTTATAATCCAGCATCCCCCTAGACTGTACGCCTTTGGGGAAAGTCATGGTAATGCTTCTGTCTCATCCCTGGAGACCACCAAGGAACTGCTCTAGAGAAAGGAGATCACAGCTTCCCCATGTCACCTCAGCCCTCAGCCTTCTGAAGATCCCTAACTCATCTGTGAGCTGAGTCCACCGCAGTCTCTGAGCCAACACCAGGACACCACACAGCTCCTTCACAACACGGCAGCGGGTCCTGGGCAGGACTGCTTCCCACGTCACTTCCATCTTGCAGCTGCCTCTGGTACCCGTGGTGAAAGCCTAACTTTGTACCCTGCTCAGAGTCCACGGCTTTCAACGGAGCCCAGCAGCTCACTAACATAGTCAAACACATTTTCCCAAAGACCTGCCACCTTCATTTGCTTCCAGACTTTCTCAAGCACCAACTTGCCACCTGCCTGGATACCAGTTTATCCCTTCCTGGATGCCCTATGACCCACCTTTTATCTCATCCACCCTTCTTCAGGACTTTCTCGTTTCCATCTCTGGATTTCTCTGGATTTCAACCAACACGCAGACCCTAATGCCACCTCAGTCCCAGTTTTCATCTTAATAGAAATTCAAAAACCAATACTAGAAATTTGGCGCCATTAACGGAAATTGCAGAACCCAGGATATTAAGAGGGGAGGTGACTAATGAGGGGCTAATTTAAAATTTAAATTATTTGCACACTTTGAGCCTGCACATATATCTTGGTATCGATCGTAGCTCTTTGGAAGCTATTTACGTTTTCAGCACACCTATAAGGCTGAGATTTATATTGTGTTTGGTGTTTAACTAGCCTCTTAATGCACCCTGTTGAGCCTTAGTGTTGGTGGGCGTATTGTAAATTTCAGTCTCAGCTCTGAATTGATTTGCTTAGTGGAGTTGAATTTAGGCCATTAAAATAAATAAATAAAATGAATAAGAGGGAGTTTCAGGACCTCACGTCGTATTAAAATCAACCAAAGGCAGAGACAACCTCCAAAATCACGATTGGGGTTGGAGTGCCAGGCTTAGGACACGGAGGACTCCTTTTAATAGAGTCTAATGTAGCAAAGAGCAGCGGTGCAGAATTAAGAGGGATTGGGAGTGAGGACACGCATGTGCTGATCTGCAGCTAAGAAAGCCTGAATTCAAATCCGGACTTACCCACCGTAACTGGACTTTTTATTTGTTTGTTTATTCTTAATTACTGAATGAGTGGCACTATCCAGTGATTGGATACTGTTCTACTCTTTTAGAAATCTCATCCCACTTCAGTTAACTTTCCCATGCTTGGTTGGATTCTGAGATACGTCCAGCTCTTGGGTTGGAACAAGAGGACAATAGCTCTTAATTCTCATGTAGGGTGTATGAAGATCTCTTGCTTTAGTGACTCCTCAGAGGAATTAAGGGTTCTTGGTTATTTCAATATTTTAGTGAATCCAAAGGTCTCAGAGCATCTCAGACTAGCAGGATCTGAGACAGCTGGAACAGAGGCCCACTTTTGCAAACAATGGAAACCAGTTAAAAGGCCTATTATGCCTCCCAGTCAGGAAATGCAGTTCTGAAATCAGCGGATAGTTTATGGCCTATTGGTGTCCTCTCAATTATCTGAAAAATGGCCCCAGTTTCCTTTACAGTGAGCATAGTCCTGATGGTCGGTTGGGCAGGCTTTTTATTGGGATTCAGAGAACACGGTCACTTTCACTGTCAAGATGGGGCTGCCATCAAAAGTTGTCTCTTCAGGAGGGCCAGGACCATGGAGGCTGGGTGGCCAGGACCCTGGTGGTTCTGTGGGCAAGGACTGTGTAGATGCAAGCACCAACAGTGCTCCGTTTCTCCTCACTGGATCAGCAAGGTCTTCATCACATCCATTCAGCCTGGGTCCCTTGATTCACCATTGCAGAATTTCCCAAAAGGAATGGCCCTCCCTTTACGAGGCATGGGCTAATGCCTCTGTGGACACTTGGGCCCTGAAATGAGAGGTGATCATGACTTCTCCACTTTTGCAATAGGCCTTGTTTCCCAGTTCCAGTCCTGCCTTGTTCTAACTACAATACATACACCAGGGCCTGTGTAAGTGGATTTTCATGTAGGGTTCTTGGGTGGGTTTTGTACACTATTAAAATCACTCCCTTGAAGAGGCCCACAGCACAACTTCCCTCTGGTTCCGCAGATGCACTTGGAGAAAAGAAGCTGAATGTTTGGTGGGACTGGACCAAGGGGCAGAAAGGGAACTGTGTAGAGTCAGCACCCAGATTCAACCCACCATGAAGATCACCACGGTGAATCTTCCTGAATTGAAGAATGCCACTCTTACTCAAAACCCCTTTAAGGTAAGTGACCACCATACAGAGTAAAGACCAAACCTCCTCAACTGGCATTTGTGGGCTTCTTTCCAGTAGCGTCTGCCTACCTCCCCTCCAGCACGCTGCCTTTCAGCTAAAGGATCAACAGGGTCCTGCTGTTGCTCATCCCCCTTTTGGAAGCAGCCATTGCTCAAAGACCCATTCACCACTGAAAGAATGCCCAGTGCATATTTCTCTCCTGAAAAAATTACTGAAGGGAATGGAAAGGAGGCACCCAAATACAAATGTATGCTATGCCCTCTGTTTTTGATCCCTTCCTTTCCCTTGGCTCCAACATTTTCAAGAAAAGTGCTTTCTCTGAAGGGACTCATATGCCCACAAGTCAAGGTCACTGCCCGCCATCACATGCCTCCACACCTCAGCCACTGTATTTATCCACTTTTACACTATCGCTAAAAAATTTGTAAGACATTTCAAAACAGTATGACTCTTAATTTCTCTTAGAATGTGATCTGTTCAGAGTCCTAAATGTCTGGATGAGAATCCATGCTGCTGACTGCATGGGGCTGCTTTTTGGCCCCTCTGTCTCGTACAGCCAGAGCATTCAGCTTCCTCTTTCCTCCATGTGCATCTGCAGAGCCAGAGAGAAGCTTCTATGAGCCTCTTGCATTGAACCTGTGTCCTCCACAAGGCAGTGATAGGAGTAGGGTGCAAAACTTACCCAAGAGCTCACCCTGCATGAAAATCCACTTACACAGGTCTCGGGACATGTATTGTAGCCAGAGTCAGGTGGGACTGGAGCTGGGCTAAGCAAGGTCTAATTTATCAACATCTTAGACCACATGACATTTGCAATGAAGAAGTGAAGAGTGAGATTGTTCAATTCAGGTTACATGCATGTAAACAAACATACGGCATAGGACTCCCACAATTATGTAAAATTATCATGCACCAATAAAAATGGAACAGATGGCTACACTGGGGCAGGCTGACCATGGCTGGAGTCTAGAGGGGTACACCAAGCCTGACCTCCACAGGAGGGTCAAATACCAATTGAATCAGGTCTCACCTGCCATAATGTCCTCCTCTAGGATCAAGGGACCTGGGGGCCATCTGGAGTCAGCAGACGAGTCTGTTCCCCGATGTCCTTGGATTTCCCTCTCATGGGCCAACATGTGGGAGAGCTGTTGATACGGAAGCATGGATGGGGCATCCTTTGTGTGCTTGGCACAGTGGCATTAAAAAAAAAAAAACCTAAGTTCTAGGTTATGTACCAAGGCTAGATTAAATGAGATTTATTGCTGACCTCCTGTCCACACACATTTCCTGCTCCTTAGTTACTCAAAATTTCTAGCTGTTTCTGGGACTGACTTTGGCTTTCCTCCTGTACTGCGCACACACTCTGCCCTCTGCCCTTCCTGGCCCTGCTCAAGAAACTCTGCCACTGCCTCGGGGCTCCTTCTCTCTTCCTCTCCCAGGAAGAGTTATGTCTTCTGCTTGCTGCTCACCCTGCTTTTCATTCTTTAATTTATTGACTTGTTCACTTAATCAACAAATATTTATTAAAGCTTTGAATTATATTTCAGACACATACTTCGGGCCTGGGATGCAGTGGTGGACAAATAAAGTCCCACCCCTCGGAAACCTTCCTTTGCAGCAGAGAGGGAAAGGAAAGGGGAATCCCATCACAGGTGGTGATAAGACAAGAGCGACAGCAGAGAATACGGGGACTGAGTTTGAGAGAGTAGGTGTGATTGAAACAGGGTGGTCAGGGGACATGTGGATGATGAAATGACATTTGAGCAGAGATGTGAAGAAAGTCAGGGAACAGCTGTGCAGGACCTGGGGGAAGGGTTTAAAACAGAGGGAACAGCACTTGCCAAGGTCCTGAGGCAGGATCATGCCTGGCTTGATACAGGAAGATGTTACTCTTACATGACATCTTGCTTTGCTGTAGTTTCTCATCTTTCTTTTCCCTTGACTGTGGACCCTGGAGATCAGGGACTATGCCATATTCATACCGAATCCCCAGGGTCTACCACTGCTCCTAGAACCTAATTGATGCTCAATAAATCCTTGGTAAATGAAAGAATCAGTAATCTCAGTAGTCTTCCTAATAATCAGCTTGGAAGGGTATACAGTAACAACTTGACGACGAAACCGAGACTCAGAGACTTTAAACAACGTCTGCAGGTCTAATTAGCAAGCGCTGCTCGATTCTGACCCATGGACTGCAAGGTCCAGAGCAAAGACACTTGCACCACTAGGTTCTCCATGGAATCGCTTGTGATCCTTCTGTGCAGGGTCCGGTGCCAGCAAGGAGGAATTTGTGTGGGGCCCACAGGCTTCTCTGAACAGAGCCAACTCTGCTCACACGCCTGCCCTTTCTCTGGTGACCTTCCACTGCATCCTCTGGAGTGACAAATGTACATCTGACACTTGGTCTTCTTTGAAGTCCATCAGAGCACTGTGTGGGCAGAGCGAGCTTAGCTGGGTGCACTGTGGGTCAGTTTCATCTCCAGGGCTGGGTGACGGAAGGAGAAAGGGTCACCGTGGAATACTGGTGAGAGTTGAGGTGGAGCGGTGTACAGGATGCAAAAAATAGAACAAAGCAGAGGGGTGCCAGGAGGGAAGATGGAGGGCCTCTCTGACCAGGTGCCTACAGGGCAGAGTAAGGCACAGTCCCACCAGCAGGGGTGGCAGTGGGGTCCAGGTTGGAAGTGACAATGAGGGAACAGTAGTGCCTTTCCTGGGCAGAACAGGGAACAGAGCGACAGAGACTTCTGGGAGCAGGGGGAGGTGGGCATCTGGGACAGGCAGGGGACGCAGGGCCTGTTGATTCTACCGCAGGCAGGTGCGGGCACAGGCAGCCTCAGTGTGCTCCGCAGTCTGGTGGGAGGCCTGGGTCCCTGGCTCTGCTTGGTGTACCGTGGGCCTAGATGTTTGCCTTGGCAGCCCTGGAGCGTTAGCCTTGGCCTCAGTGTGATTCCCCAATGGCCAGGCAGCTGGGCCAGCACACCTGAAAGTCATTAGCTTGGGGTCCCATTTTGTTCTCACATTTCCAAGCAGTGACCCGCAGCCATGTGTGACGGGGCAGGCACTTTATCATTTCGCCTTCCCCAGCCCACCCCACCCTTTCGGTTTCCCCTCCCATCCGTCCCTGCCCAAGGCCTACCAATCCCCCCAAATACAAAGCTAAACAAGGACGCTTTTCTTTGCTCTTTAATAGATATTTACACCATTTGACCATTATTTTCAAAATCCATTTAAGTCAGTCTTCATTGTGTTTTCATTAATAAGGACACCGAGGCTCCGAGAGTTAAGTGACTTGTCTGTAGTCCCATGGCAAATAAGGAGAAGGTCTAAGGAGAAGCTGAGGCTGGTCTGATCTTCAGAGGCTATGAAAGTGGGGGCCTCACTTTATGGCCCACCCGAAGTGCACTAGCCCTTCCACCCTGCTGCCTGCCACCGGTAGGAACCCAGTGCTCCATTTGACTGACCATTCATCACTAAAAATCAATTCTCTCTTCCGTGTATTTGTGGTCACTTAGACATTGTATTATTCTTTTTTAAACCTTCTTTTAAAAAATGTGACCCTAAACACATTCCTCTAGAACTGTATTTTTCCATCACGTGTTTTCATTTCTCTCGAGCAATGGCTCTGGATCAGGGATATTTCCCCCCTGTGGCATTTGGAAATGTCTGAAAACATCCTCAGTTGTCATGACCGGGGCGAGAGGGCAGTAGCTGGTATCTGGCAGATAGAGGTCAGAGACTCTGTCAAACACTCTGTAACGTGCAATGCAGGTAACAACAGCAATTTGTGCCACTCCAAGTGCCAACAGTGCCAGGCCTGAGAAAGACGCTTTCAATAAACATACGTAAAACCCTTTTCTCAGACTCTGGAAATAAACAGCATTGATAACATGGCATTTGGATCATCATGGGCTGTGTTACAGTCACTGTACCAGCTCATTAGAGCTGACTGCGCTTCCCTTGCCAGCTCCACCTTAAGTGCCAAGGTGGGAAGCTTGACACTGAGCAGGACGGGAATATTCACACCATGGAAATTGGCAAATGCTGTGTACATCAGGGGTTTCTATATGTTTCTTCAGGAAAACTAACTTCTCAGTACACAGTTAAAAACATCCTTGGGAGGGGAACTGTGTGTTGTCTTCTTTAATCTTTGCAACCATACTCTAAGATGACTAATATTCTCAACTCAATATTAGGAAACTGAGGCACAAAACATTTTTAAAGCAACTTTTCTGTACATAATATCATTATTAAGTGGTAGGGACAGGATTTGAAACCACTCAGTCGTAGTCTGGAGCCTAAACCGTAAGTACTATCTATGCTGCATGGAACATACGATTTAGAAATGGAGGTGGTGTGCAGGGTACTCCTGAGCTGGTCGCTTGAGACTGAAGGGCAGATATCTACAGCAAGTGCAGTATACCCATAGCATATTGATAAATAACAGACTTGGTATAAAGTGCTCCATTTTAGGTGAATATAGATAAATTTAAATGAATGACTGGCAGTTAAATAAAACTGCTATATAATTCTCAAAAGCTGCATAAAAGTAGCTCTTCAAATTGCTGCTTAAATGTCACCTTTTCAGTGAGGTCTTTTTTAATCAATATTTGAAAACTGCAATCCTATCGCCTCCCCAGAGGCACACTCTAACTCTCTTTCTTTCCTTATTTTCTCCATAGCCAAACTCCATGAGACTACATCTCACTTCGTTTTGTTTCACTTCGATAGCTCCAACACCTAGAGCAGCATGTGGCACATAATATGCTCTCAGAAAAAGATTTGTTGAATGAATAAATAAATGACAAATATGGAGGCTTCCCCAAGAATAGAAAATAACGCCTCCGCTTGTGGACAGGATTTGTGTTTGATATATATTTGTGAGAAATGTAAAGTGAAGTAGTATATATCCTGAGATAAAGTTATTAAATGTCTGTCTAATAACCAAAAGCAAAGGGAACAATTGAGTTGGCTTTCCTGAGTTGATATTGATCTGTGGAAGAAAGCAGAGCTTCTCCTCAAACTCATCCCAGGGCACTGAACATTTTCAACCATCATTTTTAGGATGAAGATGGGACCACAGCCAGCTATGGGTTCTAAATCAATGTATATAAAATAGATCTATCAATGCCAACCCTTGCAGAAGACCATGTTTATTAAAGAGGGACCTCTTCATCATCCTTGGCTCCTTGAGTGGCTCACAGAAGCAGAAGTTCAAAATGTCCTTTTAGCAAGGAACATAGTCTCGGGTAGTGTTTTATGCTACCTAGTATGAGACAGCTGTACAGAACAGGGTTGCCAGATGTAGCAATCAAAACTACATGTTGTCCAGCAAAATCTGAATTTCAGATGAACAAGAAAATCTTTCTCAGTATAAATACATGCATATAGATTGTTTGTCTGAAATTCAAATTTCACTGCGTGTTCTGTGTTTTATCTGGCAACCCTACTGGGGAGCTCAGGCAAGAGTCCAGAGTTGCCTGGTTACTGTCAGGAACTCTGCCATCCAGAGTGCTGAGGAGGCAAGGAGGGAAAGCGGGGACAGGAAACAGCCTCCAGGACATGGTCAGTCAGCAAATCTGGGGACAGGCAGTCCCTATCTTCTGCTCCAGAGGAGCCCAGTATTTGAGGATCAGTCCCATTCCTGGCATCCACCTAAAACTCTTGCTTTGATTTTCATTTGCACATGCACCCAGAAAGTTCTCTGATTGCTCCCATGGTGGTAGCCTCAAGAATGGTGGTCAAGCCTGGCCAAGCCACAGAACACAGGTAGTCCCTTAAAAGTGCTGATCCCTGAATCCACCTAACTAATAAGCAGGTCTGGGGTTGGACCTAGGATCTCTCTTTGGGAAATTCTGAAAACTTAGTTATTGGGAGGAACTACCTGCTTTAGGCCTAGGCCTGCATATCTTAATTCCACCAGACATTGTAAAGTACATTGTTAGGAAATCTTGGAATTTGGTTTCATAGGAACAAGTATCAGGTTGAAATGAAATTTGATATTCATGGACAGGGAGAGATGTTGGAAAATACGGCTCATGAGCCATGGATGGAAGGATAAACAACCTGGTATATAAAAGGTTGAGGTAATAGCAAGTTACGGTGACAGCAGACACACAAGGTGGAATGCTAAAACAGGGACAAAGCAGAGGGAGGTTTTAGATGAAACAGGGCAGCTACTGCTATTGGGAATCTGAACTGTGATTCTTAAGTCCATAGATACAGCAATTTGCATGAGGGTAGCAGTACCCTGGCTAGGGTACAGCACAGAATCAAGCAATTGGAAAAAAAATAATTCTCTGGAAGCTCAAGTATTCTTCTATGTAAGTGAAGATTCATTAATCTTTTCATTCATTGATTCCATATGAGTACACATGAAGTCACCCATCTACCAGAATGCCAGAAATTCAACAATGAATAAAACATGCAAAACCCCTGCCTTCACAAAGCTTACAGACCATCAAGGAAGGCAGACAGTAAACAAGTAAAAGGGAACAAATTGTTATTAATATAAAACGTGATAGCTAATGATTGCTGGTTTGTACTATGAAGGGAACAAATAGTTACAGTAGAGAATGCTTTCAATACATTAAACACACACACACTCAGCCAGAAGAGGGGGGAGTATGGAGGACAGCGGGTAGAGAATCACATCAGTTGGGGTGCAGATGGAAATGCAAAGCAAATGCCAAAAGAGCAGAGAGGAGATGAGGCAGTTCAAGATGAGCAACTGCAGAAAGCAACTATTTCACCTAGGACCAGAGGGACAGAAGAAGGAAACCAATCTGATTGAGCCGAGGAGTGCTATGGAAGCTGGAACCCTGGCAGCTCTGCTGGGGCCACTGGGAGACAAGCTGGCTACGGAAAGGTGGAGCCAGGAGAGAAGCACCCTTGCATCCAGAGATGCTGCCCCCAGTGGAGAGAGGAAGAAAATCATCCTGGGTTTTTTTCCTTTGCTTCTATCTCTTGCCAAGTCCTTCAATTGCCCATGACTAGCCAGAAAGCAGCAATAAGGGAGCTTGAAATACAGTAGAAGGTGGAGAGAAGGGAACATGATGGATCTGACTACAAAGGGATAAATATACTACTCCAGTGGTTGCTGAAAATCTGGAGAGGTGAGATAATGACGGCACCCATCTCATGGGGTTGTTACCATGGCAGGAGGGATCGTGTGGACCTGCTTAGCAGAGTGCTAATATGAATCGAAGGCGTACCTGGTGCATTGTACACACTCGATTTGTAATAGTTTACTGACTTACTATTGGTTTCTAGAAGTTCTGACAACCAAATTATTGCATGGGGTTAGAATATCAGGCCAGGAAGGACATCAGGCCAGAGAAATAAATGCATATGAGCAAGACAAGGCTTTAGACTTCAGAAAGAACTGCAGTTCCAGATGGACAGGATAGACACTATAAAAGGGCATAGCAGGTGTCTGGTTTCATTACAAGTCCCAGAGGACAGACAGTGCCTGACATTAGAGCTGAGGCTTGGCTCTTAGAGCAAATGAGCCATATTCAGCCAACCAGCCAAGGTGAGTTGATGGTATGCCCATCTGGATGGCTGAATCTTCCTGTGAGCTTTAAGACAATCCTTTTTTGGGGAAACACAATTATTTCTGGCCCCTTTTCCCATATAGCTGGTAGCTGGGCAGGGTTAATAAGAGAGATATTATGGGTGAGCATAGTAAGAACATCACAGGGAAAGGTGTTCCTTCGTTTGAGTAATTAGGCTCCAAGTTTTCCTGAAGACCAATGCAACTGGGCATATGACTGGATAAATGCATTTGGTGTATCCTGTAGGGGGTCAGCTTCATACAGGATGTACTCAAAAGGGGTTAGCTGGAAAGAATTCAGTGAAGGTACTATTTACTGCAGGTTGGTGAGGCACCCAGGGAACAGCTGTAGTGGAAGCCAAGGGGAGGGATGAAGGAAATAATGGATACCTAAGATGAGTCATAAACAGGTACTGCGAGAACTGCAGATGACTCAGGAAGAAGGTGTTTGTATATGTACGCATTCCCAATCCTCTCTCTTCTTCTGCCTTCGTATCACATGACAGTGCCTCTCTTTGGCAGAGTTCAATCAGAAGCAGGAAGTCGAAAGATCCTGAACTAGGCAATTCTCAGGGGTCAGTTTTAGAGACACTGAGCCCCATAATTACCCAGGGGCAAGGGTGGTGGTGAATAGAGGATGTCTCTATTCAGAGACAATGAAGGTCTCAGGCTATGATAGCACCAAAACATCAGTGAATTCACTCTAGCTCTCCAGCTGGAATAGTGAGTCACATCCAACTATCCAATGTCGCTTGAAGACCTGCCTCTTTTGCACATGGGACAAAGATCTGAGTAGGGGCTACAAAATGAAAGACGTAGCAGACAGAGTCTCCAGGCTGATGTGCCAGAGTGGGATTGCACCAGCTCTTGAGCACTGATAGCTAAAACTACAGTCATTCATAAAAATTAAATGAATAAAGACTCATTTCAAGAAATTGCATGTAAGGTTGGAGTGGTTGCTCAGTGGTTACAGCACTTGCCTGGCATGTGCAAGATGTGGGCTCAAACCCCAGCAACACGTATGCAACAAAAGTGTCAGAGCAATGAAAGCCAAAATTTATTCTCTCTCTCTCTCTCACTGTCCCTCTCTCTACTTATAAAAAAAGGAAGGAAGAAATTGCATGTAAAATGTAATATGTAAATAAATAAATAGTAATACTCAAAATTCACTAATCATTAACTCTTAGTGATACTTATCAGGATATTTATGTCAACTACAGTTGAACAGTCGAAATACTATAAAGTGTTGCCCTGTTATGCATTTGTCCCCAACACCCACATTCAGGAATTCAACAATAAGTATTTAAAATTGGCTTTCATGGGAGCGTTGACACCAATGGGCACACGCTACAGAGTATTTTTGTTTTATTTTTTATTCCATGAGAGCTGGTTTTTGAATATTTACTAGCACCACACTAAAGTCTTTTGGCTGCCACCCCTGCCCCATCAAATCTTGACCAAAATTTGAAGAATGTCAAAGAATGATGTCTGCCCGAAATCCTGACTTGCCTTTACTTCTTTGTTGAGTAGAATCTCACAAAGGAAAAGGAGGAACTAACCCCTAAAATGTTGGGGTGTTTTCTTGCTTATGGATTCAAATAAATAAAAATATGTTTTTCTCCATGCTAAATCTTCAAACAGTTACAGTAGGACTGAGTCTCACATCTTGAAATAGGCAGGCAAATTGGAGAGGGGATAAGAGAACATGGAATGGCAAGAACTAGGGTTAGACCAGGAAAGGTAACACAAGCCTATAATCCTGGTAGTTTGGGAGACTGAGGCAGGAGGATTATGAGTTCAAAGACAGCCTCAGCAACTTAATGAGGCCTTAAGCAACTCAGTAAGATCCTGTCTCAAAAAAAAAAATGGACTGGGGATGTGACTCAGTGGTTAAGCACCCCTGATCAATCTGTACCAGGACAAACCAATAAACAAAACTAGGCAATATCTGGGACTCTGTTATGCAACTTGCTAAGACAGGAGAAGCCGGTGGAAGTGAGAAGCCTTTATTAGTCAACATCCCCCCTATATGGAATGGCCATACCAGAAGCTGAGCCTAGGAGTCAGTCAGACCTGGATTTATATTTCTTAGTGATGGGATACTGTGGAAAGTGTTTCCTGTCTACTTGTCCCCAGCTGGAGATCAGGCACATCTCATAAAGAGGGTGGAAAAGACAGCGTAATGAAGTATTCAAAAGCAACCATCACCATTCATTCATTTCTTGACTCATTTAGCAAATATTATCTTACTATGTTCAACGAACCTACTGGGAAAAGCAAGGTGGGTCTGTGTTTTTGGAGACCATCATTTGGCGAGAGAGACATATATTAAACCCTCGGGCTTGAGCTAATTCTTTATGCTGATGAGCCTGCTGAGCAATGTACATGTCGATCAAGCTCAGAAGGAACAGGAAGCCCTGGGCACTCCGTAATACTTGTGTTTTCTTTCTCTCTTCCACCTTCTCCTCCTGTGGCCTTTTCCCTTCGTTGTCCTCTGAACATCGATGTCTGGAGCATTTTGCTTGTAGCTTTTTCTCCAAGGCAGCTGAAAGTTGCTCCACCCTCCTGCGGGTAGACAGGACACTGTTTCTACCGCTCTGCGAAGCAGTTCTTTGGCACTCCTCAGGCAGAGTGTCCTCAGCAGAATCAAACTCCGAGTGTTCAGGGCTTGATTCCCCTCTTCTTCATTTCCCCGCACCCTGCATGTGTCCAGTTGTAATAGCTGGAACTCAAACCAAGAGAGCTCATCTCTAACTTGCCTGTATCCCCAAACGCTCAGATTTCCCCACACTGGGAACAGATGTGTCCTAGAACACAAGAATAGACTTATAGAAATAGATTGTTCATATAACATATGATCTAAACCAAGACATTTTGGAGGTTGAAAAAGCACCATTCAAAGTACAGCAGATATAAACCAGGACTGTAACTGGGTAAAGTGCAATGCAGGATGAGCTTGCCTGGTCAAACTTACAACTCTGACAGTAAGATGTCAAAAGCCAGAAATATGTCAAAGGCCAGAGTCCTAGAGGCTGACCGCTAGGGCCCGCACACTCCCCATGAGCAGCTCAGAACCCTGGGACCTCTCAATCTCAGAGCGAACAGAACAGCTGCTCCACCATGCCCAGGAAGGAAAGCACGTTTCTAGCCAGATCCCTCATAGGAGCTCACAACTTTTAGGAGAAAATAACAGATTTGTTAAAGTCTGCCATCTCCTTTGGGCAGTCTCAGCTTCTGAAGAGCCAAGGGGTCCCCTGGTGAATGCAGATCACACTCACTCACCAACAGTGGTTGACCCTGAAAGCTTCGTCCAAATGACTGCTAATGTTGGGGTCCCAGGCAGCTCCGTACATTTCCTAAGCACTGGGGCTGCTCTGGGTGTGTTGGGGGCAGGCAGGGGGGATTCCCAAAAAAGGAAGTTTCTATGCAAACCCTGCAGCCAAAGAGATCAGGTTTCAGCCTTGCTTTGCTAATTTCCCTTGCATTTTTCTTTCCCCCTTAACATTTAAGCTTAAATAGCTATATAAGTTCAAATGTTCTTTTATAGAGTGAAATAAACAGCTTTTATAGCCTGAAAAGAGCAAGCTTAGAGATCAACTGCTCACCACTGAAGCAAGCGTGTTTAAGCTAAAGAAATAGATGCATTCTCTTTCTTATCGTTAGCTATATTTCCCCCACACTAATAGGAGGTAGTGTGTAAATTAGCTGCCATCTAAGCTGTCAGGAAAAAAGTTAACACAGCCTCTGGGCATTTTGCTACAAGGCTGCCCCCCTCTGGCTCCCACCACAACCCACAAGGTGATCTGTGGAGAAAGCAATTTTCCTTTAAGAAATTGCTGCTGAGCTGTGGGCAAGACAAGGTCAGGGTCCCTGCATCTGGCTACTAGTTTTCCACCTTCTGTTTACCGTCCTGACTTCCCAGTTCATGTTTCCTCAATTTCAGTTTTAAACTATATAATTTGGCTTAAAGTGAAGTTTGGCCATTTATGATTCCTGAACTGCACCTGCTGAGCCAGGGAGGCTAGAAATCTGGGAAGCAGGGGCAAAACAAAACCGAGGGACACATGCCCTCCTTTGAAATTACAGTAACTTGTCTTAGGGCTCTTCCTTCATGTGGCCATTAGGGAGCAATTGGAATATTCCTATAATCAGCTGCACGATGGAGACTGATGCTGGATGAATCAGGAGTCCCAGGACTTGATTATTTGTCCTTAAGTATCCAATGCTTGTTGACTGACTCTACAAAAGCCCTCTGAGTGTCTATGTGTACTGCAGGCACACAGGCGGCCAGCCCTTGTACAGTTCCAGTGACTCCAAACTTCTCAGCACTTTTATAATAAAATGCTGCACCTCACGAAATCTTCTGGTTAATTCTCCTGATTTTTCTTTACAACCACAATTTAAAAACACCCCATAAATATGAGGCATCTTGTCGCATTCTCAAAAGTTCATTTTCTTCAAGCAACTGAGTCCCTTCTGAAGGTTAAGGGAGAATGGGTCCCATGCCTCACGGCTTCTGTGGCTTTTGGGTCATCTTTAGGGTTCTTTGACTTGTGGATGTACCATATCTGCAATAATCCTATTTCCAAATAAGATCACATTCTGAGGTTCTGGGGATTATGATTTCAACACTGGAATTTTGCAGTTCAACCCACAATGTCCTTTTGATGGGTCAATACAGCGGAGTCGGGAGAGCTGCCTTCCACCTTCCTGGACAGTTTCATTTTGTGCAATCCCCATAACAGAGCCATGATCCTATCAAACTTCAGCTGTTCAGCTCTTTCTTGCACTGGTAAGCGGCCTGAGACCGTGACCCCATCTGTCCCTTCAGATGCTTTGTGAATGTTTCTTGAACAAACATTAACCCGTTTTGAATTCCCCAGCCTTCTTTTCTGAAGACCAGAAAGGAGGAATAAAGAGGATATTTGTAAACCACCCTTTAACAGAGGAGTTGTAAGGGAGAAGGGGAGTTTTCCTGAGTTCCCAGATTTGCTTTTCTCTAAAAACTTCCCCCTTCAAAGTCATTATTCTTTCACCCATTTTTCCTGCTCTTCCTGTTTTTTCTCTTTCTTTATTTCCAGCCCTCCTTACTTCCAACAGACCCAAGGATGCTTACTACATGTGCGCCGTCTGTGTTGAATCTAAGATACCATTGTCACAGAAGACTGGGGGTTTACCAAAATCTCCCTAATGCAACCTACAGGTCGTCAGCAGTTGTTTAAGCCTTTATGTTAATTCTGGATTTGTATTTATTTTATTCTGATGGTATAATATGATGTATAATTGCTTTCGAGAGTTTGGAATTGCTTTTGTAGAAATAGGAGGCTTAGACCATGAATCCTAATGCCTTCCTGCCAACAGGCTTTTGTCATTCCCAGGACGCTTCCTGGCTCTTTTTCAGAAGAGAAGGCTTCACACTCTATGAGTTCATATAAAGGGAGAGCACTGTGGTCTCCATCCCGCCCCAGGTTTTCTGGAAAGCTCTCGGTTGGTGTGACATGTCCTCGACGCAGCACACTTGAGTGCTTGCTTGATCCACAGTGCTTACCTTGGAAATGATTCTCCCACACCACCCTAAAGAACTGGGTCATAGCAACCATCTTGCTGCTTGGTGAATCAGCTTCTTCTCTTCCTGGAAAATCTCATGGGCAGGTGCCTCCCATTAGTGGAGCCAATAAGCTTCTTTCTTGAAGACACAAACTAAGCCTCATAATATATGCTTTGAAATTAAAATTGACTCTGGATCAATAATGTCACATAAGTTTACAGGCAGCGTTGCCACCACAGATCGTAAACCAACCCAAGTTACAGAAAAGTGGAAACTTACAACCTTACAAAGAAAGAGAGCAGCCCAGAGGAGAATGTGGTGCACACTCAGGGCAAAGCACAAAGCCACATGGATGGACATCTAGTTTCCATCTTGCTTAGTGACACATTTCCCTCCAATAGACTGAAAGTCTATTTATTGTGGCCAAGTGGTTCATGATGAAGACCCCATTCTAGGACTATACTGACTTAAAGTTCAAAGTATAGATATCTTTACTGTCACACAGTGGCTGTTAGTTGGGAATCCAGGAACAATCCAGCTAGGTGGTTTCAGGTTCCTGAAGAAGCGACTGAGCCCTTAGCCAGGTGTGTGTTCATGTGAGGACTTGGCTGGTCTGGTTGCTTCCAATGCAACTCACCTGCCTGATTGTTGGCAGGAAGCCTCTGACCCTCACTGTTTCTTGGGCATCCTTATGGCGAAGCCCTGGGTTTCTCCACACTTAGTGAGCCCAGAGAGCAAAGTAGAGACATGTCTCATGACCCAGCCTTGGAAGTCACAGCAGCCCACTGGTCACATGGGTCAGCTCTAGCCAAAGGGAGAGGAGCTATAGAGGGGTAACATGATTGGGAAGAGGAAATCATTGGGGGTCACCTTGGAGCCTGGATACCACAGTCTGTGATCAAGAAAGACACTGAATTAATTTACAAGAGAACAGATGCAGACCCTGGGCTGCTTGCTAGACACATCTTGTCTCCCCACCTGTGTTCAGACTGCTCCTGTGTGTCCAACGCCCTTCCTTTCTACTCTTCCTTAAATCCTCCCCACATACTCCTTCTCCAAGCCTCACCTGTAGATCATGCCTCTTCTGTTTAGCTCTCCCTCACCTGCAAAAAATAGATTGTACCCCTCTCCATTGTCTGCAGGACTCCCTTGTTGTCACATTTAATCCATTCTGAGGAAGTGTCTTAAACTGTGTTAAGTATTGAAGATAGAAGATAAGGCGGGAATTGGTTTTACAGGTCTGGAAAGGCTGAAAAGCCAAAAAAGTACAGACTGGGCCATGATTAAGGTCCGAAATGAGATGTGAATCCTTGGGGTCCAGTCTCAGCCTCTGAGTTAATCTCAGGACTCCTGTAGAATCTCCTAGAACAGCTCAGCAGGGAACAATCCACTGAACACTGAAATGAACAAGGCTCAGTAATTCCAAACCAGCATTGGTAACATCTTAGAATATGTGTTCTTTCCCCAGGCTTCCAAATTATTAAGTTGCTCCCATCTGTCACTTTGTGGTGAATAAATCCAGAGTGATTCCCTGGAAAGACTGAATTGAGCTCTGTGTTTTTCAAGCCAATGACCAGAGGTCTCTCTTTGCTTTCTCCTCTCAGTTTCCCAGCAGGGAGAATGGGTCAGGATGATCTTCTCCAGAGGAAGAAGATCTAGGAAAGGGCGTGTGTGTGCGCGCGCGCATGCATTTTCCTTATTAAAGGATATACCAGCATCAGGGGCCCAAGTGACACGGATCTGTTTGGAATGTGTTTAGCAACAGTTGGTGCAGCTTTTTATTGGACATTTTCCATCTTTGAGAATTTACCCTGTCAACTGCCAGTTACAGCTGCCTACTATGCATCCAGCATCTTGCTATCCTCTTTACACACATTGCTGCATTTAAAATCTCTTCTTGCAAAGTAGGTATCATTATTGTCAACTCCATATTACTCATGAGAAAACTGAGACTCAAAGGCGGAAAAGTTCCTGCTCAGAGTAAACCATTGCGGTTGTATTTGAATCCAGGACTAAGTTTGAGACCACGCTCTAACCAGAATGCCGCATAGCTCGATACTGAGTCCCTCAATATTCATCACCTTTCATGTCTACCATTTTCTCACCACTTGTGTCAGTTTGTTGTCACAGTGACTGAAATACCTGACAAGAACAACACAGAGGAGGAAAAGTTTATTTGTGATCAATCTCAGAGGTCTCAGCCCATGATTGGCCGACTACATTGCCCTGGGCCTGAGGAGAGGCAGAAAAACAGGGCAGACAAACTCCTGAGCTCAGAGTCAGAGGAAGGGACCAGGCACAGGTACAGTCCAAGGCTGCCACCTCAGTGACCTACCTCTTCCAGCCCTCAGTCACTCCGCAGCAGTGCATTCTTATCGTCAATGCATTAAGTGGAGTAATCCATCCATCTAGTCAGTTCATCTCTGCACAACACAGGAGTTCTTTGGGGGGCATTTTTAGATCCAAACCATAATAGCTCCAAAAGGTGGAAGTGACCACGTGCAATTCTTAGCACTCATCACACATCAAGAAGTCAGTTAGTGATGGCTTCTCTAAGAGAGGACATGTATTCACCCCAGTTTACCCAGCTCACACCAGTTAATTTATTCTACCCCATATTACCCATAAAAGTCCCAGTTTAGCTGATATATCATATGATCGTTTCATGTAGTGGTCCCACATGCTATAGTTCCGGAATGTGGTCATCTCTTTTTTTAATTTTTTAATTTATTTTTCCACCTGGTTTTAGTTTTTCTGACACTAGTTGTGGATGTGGTGCTGGGGTTTAAACCCACATCCTTGCATATGCCAGGCACACACTCTACACTGAGCCACTGTTCCAGCCCTGAACATAATCATTTCTTGAAAAATACTGGTCAAATTGAAAGATGTATGCTTCCCTGGGGGGTAATACCAAGCCCAGGCTGAGGTGGGAACCCTGAAACACAATGTGTACCTTTTAGAAGAGACAGGTGAGGCCCCCACAAGGATGCATCCCCCAAAAGGATTCAACTGCCTGTTGAATTGACCCAGATGCTTCCCTTTCAGGAACACAGGAGCACAATGGGGACATAGGTTCCAGGGCCTATGTTTTGACCTGATGCCACCCTGCCTGAGAGCATACACCCTTGACCCCAGGTCTCTGGTACCAGGATGTGTCCAGCCCGCTTTTCCCACTTTCCTTCTTTATTCCATTCCCTAAATATGTGACCCCGTCCTTCCCTCTCTGGTCACTAATAACACTCACTCCTAACGGAAAGCCCAGCTCTGTGGGAACCACAGTGTGCGGGAAAGTCAGCACCTGCGGGCACGGGTCATGCCAGTGTCAGTGGCTTCAGTGCTCTCTGTGGTCACTGCTGGCCCAGGTTGAAAGGCATTAGTCACTCCCAGCCACACCCCTGTCCTTGGGGGCCCATGCCTTTGATCCTCAGCAGGCTGCTGACCATAACCACATCCCAGGATCTCCTAAGTTGTAAATTGCTGTGCCTGTCCTCTTGGGAGGCCTACGGTACTCTGATTTCTCTTCCTCTTTCTTCCATTGCAGAGCTGAGAAAGCATCAGCCATGCTGCCCTGGGTGCCTGGGTTCTTCCTCTCTGGACCTCTGCCTGGCTGGCTCCTTCTCACACTTTTTAGCCCAACCAACAAGCCAACAATGCTGAGAGGCCCTCTGTGACCACCCTACCAAGCCTGTGCTAAGAACACAACTTATTACCAGTTAAATTGCTATATTTGTTATTACTGCTTGATTTCACCAAGGAATATAAAGTCCATGAGCCAGGTATAGCAGCTGACTTTGTACCAGTATCTGTCCCATGCCTGGTTCTGGCAAGATTCATGCTGGCATGATATGCCCCTACTCCTCTGGCACCAAGTTGTATCTCCCAGGGCCGGGAGTACTCCTGTTCCTCCAGAAATAATCACTGCACATTTCACTTTTGGCTTCCCCTAGGGAATGATTCAACATTTTTTTATTTGTTCACCTGACGCCTTCTTAAACTCCATGAATTCTCTGTCACTGATGACAGTAACTCCTGCTTTTAAGTGGTTATTTCATTACCCTGAGATGAATTGTTGAGTGTGATGACCAAAGGTGATGGGGTGAAAGTGGGACATGGAAGCTGTCGCTTTGTGAAGGCTGTTCTGTGCCAGGAATTGGGCAGAGAACTTTATAGAGTAAGTCACAGAATGCGTGGGAAATCACTTTGCAAATACTGATCTGGCATCTGGAAACCCATTTATGGTTTGGTGATGGTCGCCGTCAGTCTTTGTGGCATTAATTTCCCAGTTTTGCTTCTGTGTTCTTTTCTTTGTTTACGGTGTGCTCAAGCTCCCTATGTGTCTCGTTGTGATGTTGGCCACCCCAAAGCCTCCTACGCATCAGGACTGTCATGGTTACACCAAGAGCAACCTCAGGTGTAAGCTGTGTATAGTGATTCATGCCTGCCAGGGAGGCTAAGACAGAAGGATTGTTCTAGGCCAGTTTCAGCAACAGAGCAAGATCTAAATCAAAGAAAGAAAGAATAGAGAAGAGAAGGGAAGGAAAAAGAAGACAAGGGGAGGGAGTGGAAGGGAAGAGCAGAGGAGCCACCTCAACTCAAACTACCTTAAATGATACGGACAATTGTTTAGTTCATGTAACTAAACAGCCCAAGGAACCCACTTCCTGTCCAGTACGATCCAGGATTTAAACTTATAATGATAGCAGCTGGGTTTCTATTGGGTCTTTCTTGGCTTTTTTTATTCACTGTGAGCAATTTTTTTTTGAGAAAGTTTTTCTGTGGGTCTGATGAAGACTACTAATAGCTTCTGAGGTTTACATCTTCCCTCCACACAAAGTGTGCGTGGGGTAGGACTGGGGATTGGCTTCTTTCTCTTAAGAAAGAGGTCATCCTCTGTTTGTATCCCCGGAAAACATCCCCTCCGGCCAAAATTACTGCATAACCAGTTCTGAAATGTTCAGTGATGTTCTGAAATCATCACTGGTGCCGGGAGGAATAGACTAATTGTCCTAAACCAGTCAGAGACTCCGGGCTGGCTATGAATGGCACCTGAAACGCACAGTGAGGTGTGGTGGAAGGATGAACCCTCCGTGCTGGAAATTAGCACACTGTTAGGGAAGTTAGTAATGAACGGTGGGAATAAAACCAAGAAACAACCCCACTATATCCTACCTATAGAGCCAAAAGGGTCTGTTGAGATGCCAGTCAACTGTTCATTTGTTCACTGAAAGGACTTTATTCTAGCACCTACCATACGCCAAGGGAGCTGCGGATGCAGAGAGAAGTATGGTGGGACAATGGCCAATGCAGAGCTTGCAGTCCACTACTGATGGCTGCACAACAGAACAAGGCTCTAATAGAAATGCAGACTGCTGTGAGAACCCCAACGGGGAGGCTGCTGTCTGAAGAATCAAAAAGTCCAAGAATCAAACAGAAGTGGCATCTTCCTGGATCTTAAAAAATATCTGCTTTTCCCGGTGAAAATTGGGTGAGGATGAGGAGTGGAGGGAGGTCTCTCCAGGTAGAGGGCATTGTGCCATGGCATAAACCCTGAACCAGCAGGGGAGGGCCTGGTTACAGTGGAAAGTCACTGAAGCACAGCCCAGGATGAAGGAAAGAGAGTGGCAGGAGGGGGGACCAGGAGGTGGCCACACACGGCAAGCCAGACGCATCACTGCTCAAAGCACTGGCCATGTTTTATAGCAGTGGACCTTTAACCACAGATCAGAGAGAAGTGGTCACACAGAAAAAAATAAGCTGGCTTCTTAACTTTCAACATAAACAATATAAATTAATAGGGCTTGAATTTTAAAAAGTGAAAACATAAAAAAAAAATCACTCCTCCTGGCCATTGAAAACTCCGGTTAAGTATTTCACAAAAGCTGGAAAACATAATGATCAAAACTGAGGCTTAACTCAAGAGTTAAGCTTTCTTAAAAGGAACAACTAAACTCGTAAAGTAAAAATGGATGTAATGGAGATGTTAGTTTGAAATCTTCACTTCTAAAAATCTAATATACATCAATTAGAAAAAAATCTACAAAGAAAATGTATCAAAAACTGAGAAATAATAGAAAATAAGATCATCAAAATGTTTAATCTGTCATAAAAATAATTACAAATTAAAATGCATTATAAATTATCTAGCTAATTGACAAGTATTTTGTTACCTTTATTTTTTTTTTTGTTTTATGTGATATTAATCAGTGCTGGCATTAGGTCACGGGTACCTTGAATATTTTTTTGACCTTTTTTTAGGGGGGATTAATCTCAGGGGATACTCTGTGACTGAGCTACATCCCCAGCCCAGCCTTTTTATTTTTTATTTTGAGATAAGCCTTCACTAAGTTGCTAAGGCTGACCTTGAACTTGGTATCCTCCTTTCTCAGCCTCCTGAGTAGCAGGGATTGCAGATGTGGGCTTCTATGTCCAGCTAGTGCAGTCTTTTTAAAGGACACAGTTACAAAAGTGGTCAAAAGTGTTTGAAGTGGGTCTTCTTGTCACCAGTTAGAATTCATCTGAAATATATGATTAAGAATCTGATCATAAATATATACATACATATATATATATATATATAAAGAAACCCAGGAGCGTAGTAGCTACATGATGAAGATTCACCGCCAGCAAGAGGCAGATGAGGGTTTTGCAGGTGGGGGCTCTGGCTCCTGACCCCTGAACTGGTGCTCTCAGCACTATTACTCTTCATCTCACGTCTAGTCCTAAATGCAAACACACAGGTGGATGGAGGAAGAAAGGCTTGAGCACTGAGAAGCAGGAAAGGGAACAAGTGTCACAGAGACTCTGACCTGTGTGAGCAACGAGCAATACCAGGGAGACGTTTTAAAGAGGAAGCAATCACTCCCTCTAACTCACCAAGCATTTGTTGAGCTCCTTCCATGGCAAGGAGAAGGGCCACAGGGGGTTAAGCAGAGTGAGAGACTCTTCTTACCCCTGTCACCAAGGAGCTAAAAGGGACAAGCAGTGGCTAGCAGCCACATGTGCGCCAATAATCAAGGAAGACTCTGCTTAAAGAATATTTTCTTTGTCATAATTTCACAAATGATTTTGTCTGCCTGACTTAGAAATGTAGGACCTGACCTCGCCAGGAGGGAGAGGGGCACCCCAACAGCCTGAGGCATCCCTGAAGTCGGGGGCCTAGCCTACAGAGGAAAGCTTCCTACATAGACCCTATAGCTGTGGAGCCTGGGGTCTGAGAGTCTCCAGCCCAGATGTCTCTTCCTGGTCCTCCTCCCTCTTCAGGTGCAGTGCTCCCAGGAGCTGAAGGATTCTTTGCTCCATGATCTTACCCACAGTATAGGCCACCCTGTGGCAGTACTGAAGGAAAGCTGACCTCCAATCTGGGATAGGAATGGTGCAACTTGCTTTGGGAAATGCTAAGAAAAGCTGGTAGGCTGTGTGTGCTCAATTAAGCAAGAGACTGCAATTCAATGATTCTACTCCTCAAGAGAAAGGGGCACTAAATTCACCAAAACACAAAGGAAATGTTCAAAATTTTGAATTCAAATATCGCCAGACTGGAAGTGATCCAAAGCTCCATTAATAGAATAGATAAAGCATTGTGGTCTATCTTACCAAGGGTACTAGTACACATAACAGCATAAATAAATGTCACAGACTTGCTGAGCAAAATGAGTCAGACACAGAGTCAACATACAGAGTACACTAAGGTGATGTTTCAGAACAGGAAAAGCTCAGAGTTCCCTACATGGAGGACACTGATTAGGAAGAAGTGGGTGGGAGTGTTCCAGGTTGCTAGAACCCTCCCTAACTCTAGGATGAATGGTGGTTATAGGGGTGTCTTCACCTATGTATACACATATGTAAATTAAGTCTAAAAATCTGCTAAGACACCTGGGCAGAAAGGCTTCTAATGTCCTGTGTAGTGTGTTTGTGAAAGAATATATATGGAATTCAAATGTGTAGGAGTTCAATAATTGATTTCCATATCATGAATGTGATTCAATTCCTCCAAAGCTGAAACAGATTATAGAACTCCAAATAATATTAGTACATTTCCAATATTTCATGCATATTCACCTTTAAACAGAGCATTAAGCTCAAACACGAGGATCTGATTCAGGGTAATGACAAGAGTTAATGTTTACATAATGCTTACTTTGCCCTGTGCATGGTCTCAGCCTTTCAGGGACTTGATTTAATCACACAACAAAGCTGTGAGCTATGGCTACTGTCAGAATAATTCCTGCATCATATATGGGGGAATGGCAGCACAGGAAAGTGTTGATTGTCCAAGTTTGCATAACCAACAATTAGCAGTCCTAAGGTCCAAACCCAAGCATTCCATCATCATGGAAGACGATGGAGTTGGAGAGAGGAGAAGTGTGGATCTTGGCAGCTGTTCTGTCCTCTTTGTCTATACCTACATTTTCTGTTAGGGAAACTTTAGGCAATAGAATCCTAAAAGTCTGAAGAGGAAGAAGGAAGGTAAAGAAAGAGGCAGAAAAGGAGGAGGAGGAGGAAATGGAAGAGATAAAGGAAATGAAAGACAAAAAAAAAAATGGAGCCTGCTAAAAGCTTAACGGCTGGCCAGCAGGCAATACCATATGTGTCAGTTTGAAATTGGCTTTCCCAGGCTGCCACAAAGAAATGGTTGTAGGTTATCATCTATGTTGTATCCAAGGGCAAATTGGTAAAGCACTGATGTAGTTAACCCCAGGACCACATTCACTTTAGGACAGAAAGAACAGTTTTGTGGTAAAATTTCTCAGCCCTCTAGTCCTCAGAGAAAAACCCATCTACTTCATTCAAGAAATCTTCCCTAAACTGGGTGCTATTTGCTTTCCAAAGCCCAGGCATTCCTTGATCTTCCTGTGGTCTTCTTTTGAAAAACACAGTGCTTTCAAACTTTACGTATTGGTAACTGAACTAACTTTTCTGTTCTCGTACTGGTTTTAGCTTTTAATTTCTCTTATTTAAAAAAAAGTGATACATGTATATGTTTTTTTTAAAAAAGCCTGAAATAAATAAATCCAAACTTCAGGTTGTACTAAAGAGTATCACGAGAATGAATTGTCTAAGGCAGACTTACATATGTATGCATGCCATGTTTCCTGAGTCATCTCTTTCCTTTCATTCACTTGTTCTTCTGTTTGCTTTTACTTGAAAATATGTCTTAAGAAGTTAGTAAAAGTTTGCCTCTTCTCTAAAGAGATTGGGTGTTTTCCTACCTCGTGACAGAACAAAAGCTTCAACCAGTTCCTGTTGATGGGATTCTGGGTAAAGTCTGATAGTTTGTCATTGTAAGTGAAGCTATAGTAAACCTCCTCATTTATATGTTGTTACACTCAGATTTAAAATAAATTCTTGAAATTCTAATTGCGGGAGCAAAGTGTGTATGTGCATTTCGGAAGTTGATAGATGCTGGCAGACTGCCCTGCTAATTCGCACTCCAAACAGCTTAGGATGGAACTTTTCCTCTAGTCTCCTCAGCACGTTGTGTTATCAATTTCAAATAACACCACTTCAGCCAAGGAAGGGGGCTAGTGGGATGGAGTGGGAGTGCCACACTCCTGGCCACAAGTTCGGTTTCTTTTTTTTTTTTTTTTTTTAAGAGAGAGGGACAGTGAGAGAGACAGAGAAAGGGAGAAACAACTTTATTTAGTTTTTCACGTGGCTTTAGTTGCTCCAACACTTAGTTGTGTACGTGGTGCTGGGGTTTGAACCCGGGTCCTCGTGCTTGCCAGGCAAGCGAGGAAACCGCTGAGCCACCGCTCCAGCCCCACAAGTTCGGTTTCTACAGAGGCTGCACATGTAGCTATAGGATGGTGATTCTTGGGTGAGCAGTCCTATTTACAGGCCATCTTGAGGGGCTCTCTGGCATCTCAGAGAATGGGGAGGCTGAACTGGGGTCGGCTGTGTCCTTATTTTGATAGATCCAGGATACCTGACGGATATTTGAGGCCTACATCTGTGGGAACCTCTGAAGGTTAGAGGGAAAAAATGAGAGGATCAATCATGATATTAAGCTGGCTCTCAGCAAGGTTCTAAGCCAAGTAGGACCAGTGAAGGGGAATTGGGGTCCTCAAATCTAGAATGGTACACACACTGCCCATGAGCTATGGCACCCAGCTGGGATGACCTTATGCACCTGTGGGCAGCCTGCTCCTCAGGCAGGTAGGCAGGCTACACGTGCAAAACCATAGCAGACAAACCTGCAAACCTCAGGCTGAGAAGGGCATGGTCTTCATGAATAAGTGGCTGCCTTCGAGATAATTTTTTATTTCTATTGGTGCATTACAATTAAACATAATAGTGACATTTTTCTGCCACATTCATACATATAGATAGCATAGTTTGATCATTCTCATTCCCTAGGACCTCCCTTTTCCCTCCTTCCCTCTCCCTACCAATCTGCTTATTCTTTTCTACTGATTGCCCTCCTATTATTATTATTATTATTAATTAGTAAATTAATTGTACGAATGAATAGGAATCATTGTGGCATATTCGTACATGTGAATATCCATATGCGAATATGCCATAGAGATCATTTTAAAGAAAGTTCTTAACACAAAAGCTTCAGATCCATGAGTCAATCTAAGTGTGGCTACATGACTAAGGAGGGAGGGCTCTCTGGTTCTTACCTCAAATTCTACATTCATGGAGATGAATTAATGCGATTTCACTAGGCAGAACTCTGAACTCGTACAATGGATAAATCGGTAGAGGTTTAGAGTGAGGTTCAGAATCTACGCTGGGCTTTATTTGAGAAACTTCTCTATACCTCCATAGGGAATAAGCTTCAATTTTCTGGGGCAGGGAAAAAAGCAGGACTCTCTTTCCTGGCAGAGTTGCCATTTATGGGTGGTGAGGGCTAGGAGTCATAATACTTACCTCCCAGGTGCTAATGTGAGTCCTGGAACAGATGCTGTGCGCGGGGGCCTGCAGTTGCGAACATGCAGGGTCGGCTTTCCAGGCCACCGCAGTCCTGCAGGGAAGGCAGCTCACACACATGCCTGCGGTTCTGCAGCCCTGAGCACGGAAAGTCCAGCCCTTCCTTCCTGCTTCCGCATGGGTCTTCGGATTCCTGCAAACGTGGACTTCTCCATCACTCCACAGCATTCTTTATGTCCTTTGTGTTCTGCTATTGCTGGGGCCCTGGAGCCACAGTGAACGTGTGAGTACATCTGTTCATGGGAACACTACCAGCCCTACCTGTCAATCAAACCCTTGGAAAGTGACTTTTTCTGTCTGGTCATAGAACTTGCTAGTCCAAGCAGTTGTGTCTCTTTCCTAGACACAAAACACCCCTCAAAAAGAAAATTCCTTGCTCTGGTTACCTGTCGTCACATCATACATTACTCATAAGCCATGTTGGTTCAGCAATGATGACATTTATTTTGCTCCCGAGACTATAGTTTGAGCTGGGCTCAGTAGAAAGATCATCTCATTGCATGACGATCAGGGAAATGGACTGCATCCTTGAGACCGGAGTATATATGTATGTGGATGCAGGGAAGGAAGCAGAATAAGAGCTAATAATGAGATCTGGCCCATACGTCAAATAAGGGGGACAGGAACCATATGGAAACTCATTCACGCCCATCTCTGACTGTTGATGCTGACTGATGGCTGGAGCCCTAGCTGAGGCTCGGGCTAGAATACTTTGACACATCTACAGGTACATGGCCCAGTGTCTGGCTACCAAGGGTGTAGGAGCCTGTGCATGAGACAGAAAGTCATTTCACCTCTTATGACCTAGCCTCAGCAGCCACAGTGTCATTGCCCCGTACAATACTTGTTAGAAACAAGTCCCTTCTAACTTCTGAGGCTGGCACATAATCAAGGGGAAGGGAATTACACTCCACCTCTTGGTGGTAGAAGTGTTGAGAATTTACAGACATATTTTAAAACCACCACACCCTTACACCCAACCCTGTAAGTATTACATTCTGCAACATGGGCTAAAAACCTGCTTTGCCTGGCATTAGCAAGTTCTGAGTCTTTATTATGATTTATTAATGAAACACCTCTTGCCATTTTATTGGCAGTGTTTGCTTACAGTCCACTTTCCCCGGAACGCAAACATATGTCCCCTGGTCCTCAGTTGGGAAAACGACAGTCTTCTGCGTTCACAGTCACACTTTCATTTTGTAAACAAGGTTTTCGTTTGTGGACTGCATTGTTAACTACTGTCGTGTAACAAGCCATCCCCAAGCTCCCACTTCTACAGTGTGCTGGAATTCGGTGACCTCTGCTCTACCTCTCAACTCCTCCTGGGGCTACAGGCTAGCTAGGGCATGTTTAGCTCTTGGTGGGGCCAGAGATATAATAGAGCGAGTGGCAACAGGTGAGGCGTCTTGAGTCCTGGTCTCTGACTCAGCCCATTGTCACTTTACCTTACCCACAGGCTACTGGCTAAAGCAAATCCAGTGGTCATGTCCAAAATCAAGGTCAGAGAAATGGACTGCATCCTTGAGATCGGCGTATGTATGTACGTGGATGCAGAGAAGGGCAAAGATTAACAACCAAAAATGCACTCTTGCCCATAAGTCAATCTTTGATCTCTTAATTTTCTCTTGCCCACAAGCTGAGAGCACAGATATCACTATCTTCAACCCCTGGATCCCTGGCAATTCGGATGAGCAAATCCCAGCATTCCTTAAGGATGGCTGGGAACACACCTCATACCCTCCTCAGTGCTGTGTTCCAGACTCACTTCGATTCGTTTGGCTGGATCTGGTACATGAAATACACCACAGTTGAGTCACTTCCTGCATCCCCTGTGCAAAGTCCTGACCCCAACCATGCTAAGCTCTCCAGACTAATTAAGATGAGAACTACTGAGGCCATTGCTACAAAGGCGTGTGAGAATTAACATGAGTTGCACATGTTATTTTCATTTGTCTTTCTTTGGGGACAAGGGCGGCCTACGTGGCATAAATTGCACACAAGTCATGGACTAAGTCTTCTGAGCTCCATGAGAAGTCTATTCTCAAAGAGGTCTTTTGGAGCACCTTTCCTTTTGGAGCACCTTTCCTTATGTGTAGATGTCAGGCTTGGATTAGGTAGGATAGAATCCCTAACTTGATGGGAGTTAGACCGTGGTCCTGTGTCACATGTATTTGCGCACACACACACACACACACACACAGAGAGAGGAAACATCTAGAATCAGAAGTAATTAATGTTCCAAGAGTCACACTTTTCTATGAAAGATGCTAGTGGCAAAAACTCCAGAACATAACCCCGTGATCCTTTTTTCAAATTTTTATTGCCTCTCAGAGGGTGTTATATACAAAGAAAATGACATGTTTGGTATTACACTACAAAAAATGAGAAATAATTTTCCTACTGGTTGTTACCATTCAGAAGTAAACAGTGCCCTTCAGATGCATAAATAGCACCTTCAAAAAATGATTAAGCAAAACATGTTCTTCTGGGGGTTCTCTTGTCCTCTGCCCTCCCTCTCCCCCTCAGCGACAGGGCCAGCAGAGGTGAGGAGTGCAGGGTTGGAACGGGGACCAGCACCTGCGAAGCAAGAGGTAGAGCAGGCAGGGAGGAGAACAGGGAGGTTAGGGGCCTCAGAAGAGAGGAAAAGAAATCCATTCCGGCATCTATAGCAGAGATGACAATGACTACATGAATTAATGTATTCACCGGAGCTGCTGACCTTCAATCTTCTGCAAGCTTGCTTTGCTTGCATTGGCTTCTCTTCATTGAGGAGCATGTGGCTGAGTTCTCTTGCCCCAGAGCATGATGACCATCCTCAGGACAGAACTGTCACCTTCTAAATGAAGAACATGATTTTAGAATTAAAATTGCCCTTGGAAAATTAAAAATGCTCTTAGGGGCTACAGCACATCCTTTCCAGGATGACCCCAAGATGGTGGTGGGAGGTAGGAGGTGTATTGGGTAGGTTCTGATTGCAAAACACTGGGAGTCTCTAAGACACATCAGCCCATTCAGCCCAAGTGCTAATTGGTCTGCAATTCCCCTCATTAGTGCATCCTCTACCTGAACAGCTTAGCGGCTGGCTGGAAGCCCAGACCCTGCCCAACCAAATTCACAGCTCCTCGAATTTGGAAGTGTAGCAGCAGTGACAATTCCGCACCTCGTCCGCTCATGGGCATGCCCACCCACACGTACACACCTTCTTGCTAAGATGTAACAATGATAACAGGATCTCAGAACGTTGCTAACAGCCTCATTAGGCTGCTCGGTGTGAGGAGGAAGCAAGAGTAGTTCCAACTTTGCTGTAATACTCTGTGAACAGACTACAGAGCTGCTCAGACTAGCTTTGTCATTACACAAAGGCTGTCGTTATGGGTGAAGGTGTCAAAGAGGATGTCGGCTTCCAAATATTTCCTCCATCAAAGACAGAAGATGTTCTAGGAAGGGTAGCCTTACTTTTGTTTTTCAAAGAGTTTCCAAAGAGTTGGGACATTTCTTTGAGTCCCAGGGTTTTAAAACTGGATAACATAATGGCTTTTTTTTTTTAAGAGATGGACAGCAAGAGAAAGAGAGAGAGACAGAGAAATAGAGAATCAATTTTATTTTAATTTTTTTATTTTTGAGCAACCTTACAAGATTTTAACAAAACAATATAAAATGTGTATAAGATGTGTATATATTCTGGACATTGCAACTGTCCCCAGGAGTGCCCCCCACAATTACCCTCCCTTATCCCTCCCTTCCCCTTCCCATTATAACTCTAAAAATAGTATTAGATTGTAAAGCATTACATCTTATCTGAATTTAACTCATGTTTCTAGACCAACTTTCTCATTGTCCAGGGTCTAGTCCCCACCTCCACAGATGAGTGGAGACAATCGACCCTTAGATCTCTGGGTTAAGCTGAT